>JAOTQJ010162004.1:0-27678 GCA_025642045.1 Solanum sejunctum | reverse complement strand
CTTTAGGAGATATGGTCATTTGAAGTTGACCTTTCTATCGACTCATACGAAAACTTAATTGCTAAATATTCTTTGAACTTGGCTTGATGTAAAAGATCCCTTATGACTCTAAATCACACCTACTATACCATAAATGCTTAAGAATTGATCCTATCACGTATATACCATTTACAAGTCATTGGTTCACCTAACTTTTATTAAATCATACATTAGAACTACGACCTCATATCAACTCCAATTCTATTCTCATACTAAGAAATTAACTTTAGCATCTATGCTCAATTAAGAATCCTCAATTAAAATCCTATATAATATTAAGGATGACTCGGTCTTAGCTTAAAAAGAAATTGGGGTGTTACATTAGTGGATTCATAATTAATAATATCAAGTCCTCATTTCAAGACAATAGGGAAACATTTGATTTTACAGTTCAATCTTCTCCTACACTGGCCATGTAGTTATTGAGTTTGAGTTAGACTTGCTCTTACTCAATTCAGTGCTCAATACTCCTCCCAAGACTCAACGTGCTCATAAAACATCATCCCTATGGTTAACTCATTCAACTAGTCTTATTGAATATTTGTCAACTTAATTCATCACATCAACTATCAACTCTTTGGTTAGGGACACACTTTTAAGACTTAGCTCATTAACCCGACCTTCTATCATCCATCATCCATCAATCCAATATCATAATATTTAGAAAACAAGTTAAATCATTTATGAACTCTATAGACTCTTTAAGCTCAAAATATACTCATGCATACCTATTTAAGTGTAATGTGTAAAACTAACAAGAATTTTTTCTAGGGTTCATCTAGAAAAGAAAAATCATCTATTTCAAATATTTAATTCATAAAAATTATAATTCATGTATAGTTATATAGAAATAACTAGGATTTAAGAAAAACCTTCAAGAAACTTCCATGGAAGAGTCAATTCGTTCATAACTCCAACAATTCGACTTATCGGGCACATGAAAGAACAAAATCCATGTTCTAGTTAACCTTACATACCTGAAAATTTTGAGACTTGGAATGGCTTGGAAGACTTGATCTTAGGCATATATACAAGCAAAACTAGCCAAAACTACCCATAAATAGATCTTAGTCAGAGGACAAATCCATAGAGTCTAGGTGTTTTTAGTGTAATTTTGCTTTTTTGCTAATCCAGGGTCAAGTGTGCTAGTTGTTTGTGTTTTTGTAGGTTTTGAATAGAATATGCCAATCCGGTACTCATATCCGGAGTATGAGGAAGAACACAACTACAGAACTAAAGGAAAAAATCAGTCATCTTAGCAAAATGGCTCAAGTTCAAGTTGCGGACCTAGGGAAAAGTTGTGCAAGCTAAAAACTTAGAAAAAAATTCACGAAGTAGGAAATAAGGGAAGTCCACATCATGAACCTGCACAAAGAAAGGAGAAATTAGTGCAGACAACATTTAATGCGAAAAATCCCTCAAAACAACCTAGTCCGCGTTGCGGACTTTAAAAACACTAGGGAAAAAAATGAAATACAAGAATTTTAAGATAAATTTGTTTTTAAATTTAGGTTTCATATATGGGTTTGTATGAAACAGAGGAGAACGACTAAAAACTCCATTCTAGGGTTACTTTGGTTAGTTTTTACCTTTGATTCTTGATTCTGTATGTTGGTTAGCTTATTTTTGATGTGTAAGACATTGATGTGTGCTACTCTTCCGATATTGTGGGATTGTGGTCATAGAAAATGTTCTAGTTCTTGATATTTGCATATTATGAAGGAGTTTCCACTAGATTACTCTTAATTACTTCTATTTATACTTCATAGCCTGATCAACTACGAGGTAAATTAGTTGTTCATTCTGGATTCAAGAAATGTTGGAATAAATAGAACACAGTAATATATGGAGCTTGTTCAACTAGGAAACTAGATTAATTCGTGTAAGGGAGACCCATGACAACTACCCTTACACCTAGCTTGGTTCAAAATACAAAAAGATAATGTTAAAGCATTTTTATTGATGTATCTATCCCTGCTCAACAATGTAGCTAGACAATTAATAAAGATATGACGCCAGAGGTGTGCAACCCTATTTAGGTAATTTTAACCCTGTGAATTAGTAATCAGGAAACCCAGACATAAGTGCAAGCATTGAGTCTAGAATTGCATCAACAGGGTTACAAGTTTGAAATCGTGCGTAATCTGAAATTCATAAGAAACCAGTTAACTATAGTAGTTTTAATTAGTTACTTGAATTTTCCAGTCAATCTTTTCATCATTTTCAATACGGACACACTTAATATAATAACTTGGATTGTTAATTGATTTTGGTTTAAATACCTTAGGTTCGCCATCTCGGCTCTTGATAAGGGCTACTATATTACTTGTTAAGACCACATACACCTGTGTGCACTGGGGAGCAACAAGTTTTTGGTACCATTGCAAGGTAATCCTGAGTGGAATGGAGGATCTAACAGATAGGTAGTTCAGAAGCAGGCTGATATATTGGAGGTGGATGCATTGACTACCATGCAAGCTCAAATGTCAGCAATGTAAAATATGATGACGACTAATTCAATAGCCTATCTTTGGGCCAACAACCAGCTCCAATGAATATAGAATAGTTGGTGTGATATGTGTAGAGGAGGAGACCACACCGCAGAATTTTATAGAACTAATCCTTAAGCTGTAAACTTTATGGGTAATGCCAACATTGTGGGTATCAAGGTTTTAGGAATACTTATAACCCAAATTGGAGGAATAATTCAAACTTCTCTTAGGATAAAAATCAGCAGAATCAGGGACCACCTCAGCATAGACCACAAGATGGCAATGCATACTATAATCAGTAGATACATCAGTTCGTAAAGCAAGCCAAACCCGAACAAAATGTCTAATAGTAAGGTACTGAGATAAATTCTGGCGAACCAGTAAAGGCATGAGGATGACATTCGTTAGAACAAGTAGGGTCTACAGAACTTAGAGAAGCAATTGAGGCAATTGGAAAACACAGTAAATTCCAGATGTCAAGGAGGCTTGCCAGGGAATACTAACCCCAACCCTAGGGAAATACAGTCAGCACTAGAAGTGGTAGATCATTAGCTGAGTTGGTCCCAAAGAAGAGAGATGGAACTGAAACAAGCATTCCTCAGAGTGATAAGGCAGCCAATCCCAACCCACCCAATGTCGAAGCAATTCTAATACCTAAGACTCCTCTCCCTTTTCTTAAAAGCTAAAATGAAGAAGGAGGATGAGTGCTTCTAGAAGTTCATCAGGCTTTTGAGACAAGTATAGATTAACTTACCTCTTATTGATGTTTTGCAGGGGATCCTAAAGTATGCTAAGTACATGAAGGATATTATGGCCAACAATAACAAGTTGGCTGAGTTTGAGACTGTGACACTCATGGAAGAGTGCAGCTCCAGGATTCTAAACAAAGCTAAATTACCAATCATGTTGAAGGATCCTGGGAGCTTTACTGTACAAGTGGCGATTGGGAATTGTTTAAATTCCAGAGATTTATGTGGTGTGAATATTTATCTCATATCTAGTTCTATGTTCTTGAAGCTGGGGCTTGGAAATCCTAAGCCCACCACCATCTTGTTACAATTGGCTGAGGGTTTTATAGCAAGGCTAAATGGTGTTATAGAGGATGTCTTAGTCCATGTGGGATCTCTCATCTTCCCCATGTACTTTGTCATCTTGTCTTTGAAGCTGACCCAGAGGTTCTATTCATTCTTGGACACCCTTTCCTAGCAACAGGAGGGGCACTGATTGAGGACTTGGCGAGCCCATGATATGGTAGAAGTTTCTGATATGTATAAGGCTTTGAAGTTGCTCGCTACATATGAGCACGTAGCAACCATCACAATGTTGGATACAAAATTTGCAGTAAGCTAAGTGGAGATTAAATATCCTCCAACCATGGTATTGCTGAATCAAGGGCTAGTGGATGATATAGAAGCTAGAGAAATTGAAAGTGTGTTGAATAACCACAATGTTAGCATGCTAAAGAAAGCAACTGAGCTTTAAATAGGGTATTGGGTCCTCTATCCAAACCCTCAGTCAAAGAAGATCCTCAGCTAGAGTTGAAGCCATTGCTGTCACATCTCTGGTATGCTTTTCTTAGTGAAAATAACACTTTACCTATAATCTTATCTGCTTCATTGACTGCAGCCTAAGTGGAAGTTGCTGTAGCCATGCTAAAATGGAGGAAAGAGCAATGAGTTGGAAAATGTCAGATATCCATAGCACTAGCCCAGCCCTATGTATACACAAGATCTTTATGGAAGAGGGCCACAAGCCAGTGGCCCAACCACAAAGAAGGATAAATCCAATCAAGAAGGAGGTGGTGAAGAAAGAAGTCATAAAATGGCTGGATGCAGGTATCATCTTTTCTATCTCAGATGTCAAGTAGGTAAGCCCAATGCAGTGTGTCCACAAGAAAGGGCAAATGGCGATTATCACGAATGATAAGAATAAAAGATCGAACGACCATTATCACAAATGACAAGAATGAGCTCATTCCAACCAGAATAGTGAAAGGGTGGAGTATATGCATGGACTGTAGAAAACTGAATAATGCCACTAGGAAGGATCATTATCCAATCTCATTCATTGATCAAGTATTAGACAGGCTAGCCGAGCAAGTGTATTATTATTTCTTGGATGGGTACTCAGGGTATAATAATCAAATTGCAATAGCATCTTAGGACTAATAGAAGACCACTTTCACATATCCCTATGGGACATATGCATTCAAACGCATGCCCTTCAGCCTGTACAATGCACCAACCACTTTCCAAAGGTGCTTGATGGCCATATTCCATGACATAGTGGAGGATTTTGTAGAGATCTTCATGGATGATTTCTTAGTCTTTGGGGAGTCATTCGAGGTATATTTGTACAATCTCGATAGGGTGCTAGCTCAATGTGAAGAGACTAACCTAGTCCTCAACTGAGAAAAATGTCACTTCCTAGTAAAGGAGGTGATAATCTTGGGACAAAGGTGTCAAAGCATGGGTTAGAGTTAGATCAAGAAAAGATTGAGGAGGTAAAAAAGCTACCTCCACCAGTGTTAGTTAAAGGAGTCCGCAGTTTTCTTAGGCATACAGGGTTCTACCGCAGATTCATCAAGGGCTTCTTGAAGATTGTAAAGCCACTATGTGCTCTATTGGAGAAAGTGGTATCTTTTAATTTTGATGCTTCATATGTGCAAGCATTTGAGACATTGAAAATGCGGATAATCGAAGCACCCATATTGACAACACCTAAATGGGAACTCCCTTTCGAGCTTATGTGTGATGCTAGTGATATTATTGTGGGAGTAGTGCTGGGATAATGCAAGGACAAGGTGTTCCACTTAATATACTATGCAAGTAAGACCCTGGATATAGGATAATGCTACTACATAGTTACTGAGAAGGAGATGTTGGCACTAGTATATGCGTTTGACAAATTCAGATCCTATTTGGTGTGCACCAAAGTCATTGTATTTACTGATCATACAGTGGTTAAGTTCTTGTTCAATAGGAAAGATGTTAAACCCTGGTTCATTAGATGAATCCTGTTGCTTCAGGAGTTCAACATTGATATCAAGGATCAAAAGGGGTGTGAGAACTAGACTAATGATCACTTGTCTCACTTGGAGAATAATGCTCACATAGGTGAGAAATAGCAGATTAAGGAAGAATTCCCGAATGAGCAACTACTGGATTTAGAAGTAGATGAGCTACCATGGTATACTAATATCATCAACTACCTGGTCATTAAGGTATTTTCTCCATATACTAACTATCAGAAGAGGAAACGACGGGCTCATAATACAAAAGGGTACCTCTGGGATGAGCCATATCTTTTCATGGAGGGTGCTGACAGAATAGTCAAAATGTATGTTCTTGAGACAAAAATGTGAAAGATACTTGAGAGATGTCATGCATCACCCTATGGAGGTCATCATAGAGGAGAGCGAATAGTACACAAAATGCTACAGTCAGGTTTCTTTTGGCCAACTTTCTTCAAGGATGTTATACAACTCGTTAGAGGATGTGATGCATATTAGAAAACTAGCATTACCTCTAAGAGGCATGAGATGCCTCTAAATAACATTTTGAGGAAGGAATCTTTGATGTATGGGGGATGGACTTCATGGGTCCATTCCTACCCTCTTTTGGTGATCACTACATCTTGGTTGCGGTTGATTATGTTTCCAAATGGGTTATATGACAACTTTGCCCACAAATTGCTCTAAGGTGGAAAGTAAGTTTCTGAAGAAATAGATCTTTACGAGGCTTGGGACTCCGAGAGCCATCATCAGTGATGAGGTGCAGATTTTATCAATCAGACAGTGAAGAATCAATTAGCTAAGTATAGAGTAAGGCACAAGGTAGCCACGACATATCATCCATAGATGAGTAGTCAGGTAGAGGTGTCGAATCAAGAAGTAGAACAAATCCTACAAAAGACTGCCAATGCCACAAGGAAAGATTGGTCTATTAGACTTGATGAGGCCTTATAGGTATACAGGATGGCTTACAAAACCCATATCGACACTTGTCCTTACAGGTTGGTTCATGGTAAGGCATGTTACCTCCTTATCGAGCTTGAGCACCAAGCGTACTGGGACATCAAAAAGCTCAATCTCGATCCAAAGCTCGCAGGGTGTAATAGATTAGAATAGTTAGAGGTGTTGGATGAATTCCCATGCCAAGCATATAGGAATGCCAAGCTCTACAAAGGAAAGAGGAAGAAGTGGCATGACAGGCACATTATCTAGCATACATTTGAGCATGGATAATAGGTACTTCTGTTTAACTCTCTTTTTAAACTTATTCTAGGAAAGTTGAGGTCAAAATGGAGCGGTCCATACACTGTGGTGAATGTGATACCACACGGTGCTTTGAGTTGAGAGAGGAAGCCATGAACCAAAATTTTTTGGTTAATGGGTAGTATGTCAAACACTATTATGGTGAGCACATGAGTCATAATGAAGAGGCTATAGATTTGGCCAATGATGAGCAAAATGTTGCTGAGTCATGTCGTGATGGTAAATAAGGCGCTACACGGGAGGCAACCTTGATAAGGTAGCTGTAGTTGCTTTAGTTTCTATTTATTTATTTTTTTTTCAAAAGAAAACACACACACGTACACACAAAAAGAATCCCATAGAAAATAAAAATTTTGCACAAAGTGTTGGTCCCCAACTAGTGTGCGTCGTGGACCTCCACTACTCCAATGCAAAATTTTTGTGTCTTGAACTCCTATCAATTAGTTAGATAGTTTTTATATTTTTCTTGGCCAAATTAAGTTGTTTCACTATTTTGTAGCATATTCAGGCATTCAGAGAGTTTTATGGGGTTCAATACTCAAAAAGTAAAATTTTTTGGACCCCAAAATCATAAGGGTACGCAATAAACTCGCATTGCGAATCTGTCGCGGAGATATTTATTTTTAGATGCCTCAGGTAAGTTAATAAAAATGTGAAAACAAAAGAAATAACAAGTACATGTCCACGTCCAGTCTACATCGCAGACCAGTATTATTTTTTGCAAATTTTGGGCTCTAACCCGACCCATTATTCACTAGTTAAACACCTCCCCCTATATCTTTTTCTTTATTTTTCACTCATCCAGGTTGTGAAAAAACCTCCCCCTCCCATTTTTCTCTCATTTTTCACTTCGACACACCAACATTCAAACAAATCCGCATCACACATCAAGTCTCACGAGGTTCTTTCTTCGTTCTCTTGCAATCTTCAATTGAGGTATATGTTCTTCACCTATGTTTTCTTGGATATTGCTTGAGTATGACTATTTTTTGGGTACTATGGGTGAAATTAAGTGGGTTAACTTGTTCATTGTGTAAAACGCCCAAAAAATGTGTTTTGGAATGCCCCATAATTGTAATTTCCATATATCTCAAAATCTATGCTGATATAAAAAATTTGACTTCATATTCTTGATCAGGGGGCAAAATTGAGTGGACAATGGGTATAACTCGAATTTTAGAGGACCCGTAGCAAAAAATAATTTTTGGTCATTTTTTATTTCCAGAGAGCATCGTGGACTGGACGCGGACCAGTACAATATTTTCCTTACTTTTTCCATCATAATTCATCCTTTGTTTCTCTAATTCTTGCTATGGTTGTGGTGAAGTGGGTCATCAGGTTGTTGATTGTCCTCATGCTCAAAACAAAGGTAGAGATAGTCGTCCTCAAGGCCAATGTGCTAATGCGGGTCCAAGGGCAAAGGGAGGCCAATAAGGGGGTGCTCCAAGGCAAAATAGGTTCTATGCTCTTCAAGGAAGGCAAGGGGTGGATGAGTGCCTGATGTAATTATCGGTAAGTTAAAGGCTTTTGATTTTGATGTGTATGCATTGATAGATCCGAGTACCACTCTTTCTTTCATTACTCCTTTTGTTACTTAAAAGCTATATGTAAGTCCCAAATTGTTGTGTGAACCATATGAAGTGTCCACCCCATTGGTGATTCTATTGTTGCTAAAAGAATATATACAAATTATCCCATGTCAATATTGCATAAAGTCTTGCCTTGTAATTTTGTTAAATTAGATATGGTGGATTGTGATATCATTCTTGGGATGGATTGATTGCATGAATATTATACTTCTGTTTATTGTAGAACCCATAGGGTTAAATTCCAATTCCCTAGTGAGCCTATCCTTGAGTGGTAAAGTCGTGATGTAGTGGTCAAGGGTAGATTCATTTCTTGTCTTAAAGCCCAAAGGTTGATTTCTAAGGGTTGCCCTTATCATCTTGTGAGGGTTAGGGATGTTGAGTCCAAAGTCCTTCCTATTGAGTCATTTCCAGGGGTCAATTAGTTTCTTGATATCTTTCCTGATGAGCTTCCCGATGTTCCTCCCGAAAGGGAAATAGACTTTGGTATGAACCTCCTTCCCGATACTCAATCCATTTCTATTCCCCATTCCTTATGGCCTCGACGAAATTGAAGGGGTTAAAGGATCAATTGAGGGATTATTTTGAGAAGGGTTTCATAAGGCCTAGTAAGTCACTTTTGGGTGCATCGGTGTTATTTTTGAAGAAAAAGGATGGTTCTCTTAGAATGTGCATTGATTACCGGCAACTTAATAGGGTTACCATAAATAACAAGTACCCTCTACAAGGATTGATGACCTTTTTTATCAACTACAAGGGGCTAGTCACTTTTCTAAGATTGATCTTTACTTCGTATACCACCAAGTGAAGGTTAAGGAGTGTGATATTTCCAAGATGGCTTTAAGGTATGGGCACTTTGAGTTTGTGGTTATGTCCTTTGGGTTGACTAACGCACTGACTATATTTATGGATCTCATGAATAGGTCTTTAAACCCTACCTTGACATATTTGTGGTGGTCTTCATTGATGATATATTAATTTATTCCCGGAGTAAGGAAGAGCATGTGAATCACTTGAGAGTGGTGTTGAAAATCTTGAGAGAGGAGAGGTTGTTTGCTAAGTATGGAAAATGTGAGTTTTGGTTGAAATAGGTTGCTTTCCTAGGGCATGTGGTATCAGGTGATGGCATTAAGATGGACCCGAAGAAGATGGAGGTGATTAGGAATTGGCCTAGACCCTTGCCTTCGTCGGATATTAGGAGTTTCTTGGGTTTAGCGAGTTACTACCGAAGGTTTGTGAATGACTTTTCCTCTATTGGTTCTCCTATGATAAAGTTGACCCAAAAGAAGGCAAAATTCTTGTGGATCAATGAATGTGAAAAGAGTTTCAAAACTTTGATAGATAAGCTTGTCTCCACTCTATCTTGGCTCTACCGGAAGGGTTAGAAGGATTTATAGTATATTATGATGCCTCAAGGATTGGTTGGGGTGTGTTTTGAAGCAAATTGGCAAGGTGATATCATATGCCTCTGGAAAACTTCAGGTGGATGAGAAGAATTATCACACCCACGATCCTGAATTGGTGGCTGTGGTGTTTTCTTTGAAGATTTGGCGTTATTACTTGTATGCGGTTCATATTGATGTATTTACCGACCACAAGAGTATCCAATATGTGTTCACCTAAAAAGATTTTAACTTGAGATAAATAAGGTAGTTAGAGCTCCTTAAATATTATGATATACATGTGCATTATAATCCCAGCAATGCTAATGTTGTGGCGGATGCTCTAGGTAGAATCTCCGTGGATAGTCTAGCTCATATTGATGATGGTGGCAAAGAGGTAGCTAGAGAAGTTCACTGGTTGGCTAGACTAGGGGTTAGGTTGGATGAAGTTGAAAATGGTGGTGTAGTGATTGTTGATGGTTCTAAATCTTCTTTGATTGAGGAGGTAAAGTCAAAACAAGATCTTGACCATGCATTATTAGAGTTGAAGGCATTGGTGAAAGATGGTATACTGGATGTTTTCTCCCAAGGGGGTGATAGTGCCCTTAGATACCAAGGTAGGTTGTGTGTTCCTAATGTTGATGACTTAAGGGAGTTGACTTGAAAAAGGCCCATAATTCATCCTATTCTATTCACCTCGGTTCTACAAAGATGTCTAGAGACTTAAGGGAGGTGTATTGGTGGGGTGGTATGAAGAGAGATATTTCCAAGTTCATATCCGGATGTCACAATTACCAATAAGTGAAATGCAAACATCAAAGGTCGGGGGCCTAGCCCAAGACCTAGAAATTCCTACTTGGAAGTGGGAAGAGATCAACATGGATTTTGTGGTTGGGTTGCCTAAGACTAGAAAACACTTTGAATCTATTTGGGTTGTGGTGGATATAATGAAAAAGGCGGCTTACTTTATCCTAGTCATAACAACTTATGGTGCCGAAGATTACACCAAGTTGTATATACATGAGTTGGTTAGATTGTATAGGGTGCCCTTGTCTATCATTTTAGATCGTGGTGCTCAATTCACTTATTACTTTTGGAGGTCATTCCAAAGAGGTCTTGGTATCAAGTTTAAGCTTACCATGACTTTTCATCTTCAAATAGATGGTCAAGCTAAGAGTTCTATCCAAACCCTTGAGTATATGCTTAGAGCTTGTGCTTTATAGTTTAAGGGTAGTTGGGATGAACATCTTCCACTTATTGAGTTTGCTTACAACAATAGCTACCACTCAAGCATTGGCATGACTCTCTTTGAAACTTTGTATGATAGGTATTATAGATCCCCGGTTAGGTGATTTGAAGTAGGGGAGATGGCTTTGCTAGGTCCGAATTTGGTCATGGTGGCCTTGAAGAAGGTGAGGTTGATAAGGGAGGGATTTAAAACAACCAAAGCAGACAAAGGTTCTACTCCCATGTGAGAAGAATGGATATTGAGTTCAAGGATGGTGATTAAGTTTACTTGAAGGTCTCACTCATGAAGGGTGTGGTCCGATTTTGGAGGAAAGGAAAATTGAGCCCAAGGTTTGTGGGTCTAAATAGAGTTTTGAGAAGAGTTGGTAAGGTTGCTTATCAGTTGGAGTTATCTATGGAGATGAATATGGTTCATGAGGTCTTTCATATATCCATGTTAAGAAAGTGTATGGGTGAAGCAAATGCTATAGTGCCCTTAGATATTATGGGTGTTATAGAAGATAATTTGATCTATGAGGAGGTCCCGGTGATGATTTAAGATATACAAGTGAAGAGGTTAAGAAAAAAAGATGTAGCTTCCATCAAGGTCCTTTGGAGGAACCAACTAGTTAAAAGTGTCATATGGAAATCTAAAGCGGACATGAGAAAGTGATACCCATATCTCTTCTACTCTACTCAAGTCAAAGGTACTAATTTAAGTCTCCTATATGATTTCAAGTCTTAAGTTTCAACCTTTATGTCATCTTGCATGCATTCATGTTCATGGTAACATATTTATGGTGATTTTTAACATTCATGTTGAAATTTGTGAAAAAGATGTTTAAATGAATTTGTTGCATTCATGTTGGGCTGAAATCTTCATGATTAATTCTCTTATGCATGTTTTTTTTACATTCGGGGACGAATATTCCCAAGGGGGAGATGTTGAAACGCCCAAAAAAAATGCTTCAGAATATCCCATAATTGTAATTTTCATATATCTCAAAATTTGTGCATGATATTGAAAATTCAATTTCATATTCTCGATCAAGGGGAAAAATTTAGCGGGAAATAGTTAGAACCCACATTTTATAGGACCTATAGTGAAAAATAATTTTTGCTAATTTCTTATTTCTAGAGAGCATTTGCGCCCTGGATTCGACGTGCCAAGGGCGGGGAGCATTATAATTCCTCCTTTGCGTTTGATCTGCTTCGCAGACTAGATACAGACCAGTATAATATTTTCCTTACTTTTTTTGTTTTGGCCAAAGGCATTGGGTTCATAGCCCCATGCCCACTTAAGCGTGAAATCACCCATACTTAGCCATTTTTCAACTTTATAAGTCACAAAATGCTCTCTCAAACCCCTCTAAAGACTCTATCAATTCTCTCATTCAAATCTAAGGATCTTAAGCACAACTTTGTAACTCAAGGATTCATTTCAAGCTCTAAAACGTCTTTAAGTTCACCTCAAAGATTTCAAGGTTTAAGTTATGTGGGTTTCATTCATTGGGTCCCTTTCACCTATGGAGCCCAACCTTCCCCTTTTATGAAAATTATATGTTTTCAAGTTGTATTACCTATGGGTATCTTTTATTATGAATTATGAGCATAAATTATGTTGGGTTTTTATGAAGTATTGATTGATTATGCATGACTATCTATTTCAAGCTTATACCATGATTTGATTATATCTATTGGGACTATGCATGTTTTAAGCTATGAAACTATGATTTATCATGAGCTTTTGTAATGGATTTCTTGATACCCAATATAAGGGTTTTACTACATGTTGGTGGGTTAATTTTCATTGAGTTTACTCATCTTATTTCACTCTTGAATTGCATGGTTTTAAACAAGTATCATGAACCCACTATGTGTTTGATAAAATATCAAAGAATTCTCAAGTTGTTGATAATCTATTACATGATTTACAAGTCAAGTGACTTTATGATGATTTAGGGCTTTCAAGTATGTATTGAATTCATGAAAAATATTTACGATATTGCAAGTATCAAGTTAAGCCCTATTTCAATATTTTCACCTCTTGTGAGCCACTTATGTTAAAGCAAGGGATCATGTATAATTATTATCCATTTTCATGTTCACATTGGGCTCACTATTAGAGGTTAAGCATGTTTATGAGCTACTCAAGTCATATTATCATATCTCTTACAAGTTATTCATGTTATGATTAAAGTATGATTGTTTCAAGTATTTCGTGGAATTTGACTTAGCACCGATTGAAACTTAAGATGGGAGCCCGACTCAAGGGGTCCTTATATAAAGTCTTGGTCTCTAAACTATGTGCCACGATAGGATTATACATGATCTCTCTTATGGCTTTCTAGTGAATCCATCTAGTTATACCATATCTTGTTGAGGGGGTGCCATACCTCAATAACCTTGACGAGGGGACAACATGCCTCAGATTATTCATTATATGGCTATTATGGCAATTAGACCACACCTTGTCGAGGGGGTGACATGCCTAGATAACCTTGTCGAGGGGGTAACATTCCTCAATCACCTTATCAAGGGGGTGATATGCCTTGGATTCCAAGTAGTAGCTCACTTGGTCTATGTCGGTAAGGTCTCTTTCCACACATATATTATGTACTATGCAAGTTAAATATTTTACAAGCATGTTTTATTATGAGCATTGATTATGCGTACCATATTTAGATCATATATCTTTTGCTTATGATTATATATCTTGACTATATTGGCTTATGCCTTGTTGCATTGCATCCCGCATACTAAGTACATTCTAACATAATAACCCATACTCTATGCTTATATGATATTAACATGTAGGAAAAAAACCTTCTTTTGATCATCCTCTACGTGGCTAGTTTGGTACTTCAGAGTTAAGCATTGGTGAGTTCTCAAGTCCGAGGACTCTATCTATATTACTCTTGCTATTTTGAGACTTGTTTATGTTGAACATTTGTTATTATGAGGGTGAGCTCGAAAAGTGTCTTATCCCCCGCTCCATTCCATGTTAGAGGTATTGTTGGATATTGTGATGTATTTATGCTATGAGCTTGACTCTTTTATGCTTTTATGAGTGCCAAGATTTCCCTTAGTCCTGCTTCTCTTTTTATTATATCTTTTATTTTTCCTTAATTTGCTTCCTCAACCAAAGATGTGTGATTGATATGCTAAGAGGCTTATTTGGGGTCCCTTCAGGTTCCCATTGCTATGGCACATCTAGGCCTTAGGCTTGGGTCGTGACATTGTGAAAATTGTTGCATGATTTTGTTGGATGTTGCAATTTTAAGCCTAATTTATTGAATGAAGTTAATTTTGTGCTACATGTTGGTGGGTGCAAACCCTAGGCCAAAATTACAGGTGAATTTGGGAAAAATTGGGGATTTTATTTCTTGGGCTTAAATTGTTCATATATTGATGAATTATTGTTGGGTTTTGTAAAAATTGAAGTGTGGGGTAGTTGGTTAAGAATGATGCCACGATTATTTTCCTTGTGGTTTCATTGTTGCTAAATTCATATGTTTGGGTTGAATGCTTGTTGTTAATGTCTTCTACATTGTGGTTATTGTTTTGGGGTGATTATGGTGTTAGAATTGTAGCGTGGGATACGTACTATTGAACAAATCATTGGGCAATGCTATTGAATTTTGTGGTGGTTGCCCAGAGTGAGTTGGGAAGTTTGGGTACCTTCTAACCTCATGGCTTGAATTTAAGTATGGGGTCGGGTATGACCTTTCTTTGTGTAATAGGGGCTATGTATTATGCATGTGTTGATGATGTTTATCTATTTTTGTAGGATAATATAGCATCTAGACCTTGTTGTACTGGACATACCAGAGGGGTAGGATCCTTAAGTAGCCGGAGAGGTGCCTCGGATATCCCGGAGGTGCCCAAATCCCTAGAGACTCTCAGGGGCCAAAGACCTCACTTTGGGGTTAAGGAGGTATACAGGGAAGGCCTACATTGGTATCAGTCCCATAACGAGACTAAGTACTTCCCTGATATGGCTATTGATGTTGACAACTTAGCGAGGGACTATCCCCGGATTTAGCAATGATGCAAGGACTACCACCTGACCTTTCTCTTTGAAGAGGCCCTACGTTACAACTCAGCATAGGCTGAGAGCTTTATGCTAATATGAACACTGAGGCGCGCTCTAATTTCACCTAAGTTACACCTCCTTTTTAGAGGATAAAGATATCGTTGTCAAGAAATAGAACCTAACAAAGCTTAAAGTCGAACCCACAGGAAATACACAGACTCAAGAGAATTCACCAATTTGCAATCAGAATGACTAACCAACTTACTTCCCCAAAGAGGGGGTAATATTTACAATAATCAATGAGAAATATAACTAAACTATCACAAGAGAAAAATCAATATGGAGAGAAACTAGGGTATTATGTTCCCTATGATTCCCCAACTTAATATCACCTGATAACCTAATTCTTTTTTAGTGTATAGCATGTAGGACGATAAGTTATGTTCACCAATCCCTTTGGTCAAAGGTGAGAGGTGAATTTTCTATGAGACTTGACCCATCTCCATAGTGTGCATTACTAACCCATACCTATTAGTCCCAGTACAACCTCCTCTTGGCCCAGTTTGATTGATTAGAGGAGAACACATTAATCGAATCTTATTAATTCATCTCTTTTCCTATTCATTACTACCTTGGTCCAGTCAATAACACTAGGTGGCTTCTAATGTTAGCCACTACTAGAAAACATGCAAAATGAAAAGAGTTAATTAATATATGCATATGTACTTTCCAAGAATCATGAATTATCTGGTTTTACTTTGTTAGTTCTTCATGGTTCACAGTTGTGGATTTAGCTACTCATGCTATATTTAGATGCAAGAATTATGAATTGAGCAAACATAATTGAATACTTGCACAATAGAATTACGAACAATCAAAATCCAACTTCAATAAGAATCACAAGCTTAAAGATGAAATTCAAACACAAGTGTTCTTAAAGACTCTCTAATATGATCTTACAATTTTCTCTCTCTAAATATTATTCTCTGAGTACTAGGCAAAAACTTCTCAAAAATAACCTAAAAAACCTATTTATAATAACTAAAATCCAAGTCCTAAACAAAATAGGAGAACTGGTCAGCACGACATACAGAAGGTGCTTTACGGGTCGTATTGTATTCCACGACCCATAATTAGGGTCTCACACTCAGCTACTGAGCTCCGTTCACCCGGTCTTCCATATATCCATGTTGAGAAAATTGGTTGGTGATCCAAGTGCTATTGTTCCTTTGGAAAGTGTTGAGGTTGAGGAGAACTTATCTTATGAGGAAATTCAAGTGGAGATATTGGATAGGCAAGTAAAATGGCTTCTTAACAAGGTTGTGGCTTCAGTTAAGGTGCTATGGAGAAATCAACATATGGAGAGTGCTACATGTTGGTGGTGGAGTTTGACATGATATGATGATATCCCCATCTTTTTCAATCTACTCAAGCCTAAGGTATTAGGTCCTTCCTCTTCTAAGCGGTCTTCATGGCATGACATATATATATATGTGCAAAAAAATGATTTTTATAATGTCTTTTTATGGTTTGAATAAGTTTCAATATGATTTTAAGGACTATATGATTTTCAAATGATGGGTCATGCATTGTATTTTGTGTTTGGAAGTTTCATTCTACAAGTCAAGCCTTTCAAAACCATTGTTCTTGTACATTCGAGGATGAATGTTCCTAAAGGGGAGATGATGTAAGGTCTAGAGACATCGTACAGTCTTATCAGAGCTTGAAAAATTCATTTTGGAGGACGATGAACTAAGGTGACACTTCAAGGGAGACCTTATTGCCCATGTGAGGTCAGACGGACTGTGTGGGGGTCCCCTGAAGTGTCCCTTGGCCTTTGGAGGTTGGTTTGCTCCTAAATGTGGTGATTAAAACTAAGGCACACCATACTTGGACACCTCTTGGTTCGTATGACACTTCATAGACTGTGTGGTAGGCTGTATGGTGGCCTTGGCTTGAAGTCCCATAATTTTGGGACCAATTATGGTCATACGGGCCTCACACGGCTCGTGTAGTGAGAGACGGCCCATGAGGTCATTTATATGGCTTCTAGAGTGAAAATGTTTCTAAGTATAGAATCACCATCTTGTAACTTATCATGGAAGATATTTTTTATCTAAGGGAGGTGACATGGGCAGTGTCATAGTCCGTGTGACACCACACGATCTGTGTGGCCCTTTCGTGAAGTTAATTTCGTCGGACCTTCGATGAGCAAAGTTTTTCTAAGTGTAGGTTTACGGGTAAGTACACGGTCCGTGTACTATCACAGGGACCGTGTACCCTTGAAGTGGTGACGTGCATTTTTCAACTCATTTCATTAATGGCATTTTCATAAAAATAGTTTACTCTAAAGGTCTTTTGGGACTTCCTATGCTACCTAAAGGCTTCCTATTGACCTAAACTATATTCTTAACATTCAAATTCATTCCTCATATTTGAAAACTCTCTCAAGTCTCCCTCAAATAACTTTTGTGGATTTTAAACTTGGGAATCAAGGAAGGCTCATTTCTTCTTCAAATTTCTCTTGAAACTTCTCCATTCGTCAAGGTATGTGGGTTTTGATCCTTGGTTCCTTCCAATCAAGGAGATCCAAACTCTTTTCAAGCAAAATTTTATGAATTTAAACTTACTTTAAATATGGGTTTTCATTATTTCAATTATTTAAATTCAACTGATGTGTGGGTTGTACTTTATTCATGATTTTAAGTCACTTTAAACTCTATTATGATTGTTTACATTGAATTTATGAAGATATGAATGTGCATGTCCTCTTCAAAGCTTGATTTATGCATGGGTAGTTTATATTATATTTTTAAATATAAATTTTACTAATGTTTTTACATGAATCTTATAATGTATTATAGAATTTAGATTGAATTTAATTGCCCATGTCATTCTCATCTCATCCATAGCATATACATTCATGAACAATGAATTTTTATGAAAATTATGAAGTGGGTTAATCCCAATTATATTTATATATATGATTTTGACAAAATGTTGGTTATGACAAGAATGTGATCATATATGTCTATTGATTATGGCTCTTTGAGAATTTTGGGTGCTTGCACCATTTTGTGTATACGAACGAGCTATTCCTATACATGAGTATTAAGAATTATGATTTACGATTTGACATTTGAGCCTAAGTATGAATTATTATGAATGATGTTTGGTTTTGAGCTTAAATGTGCATTGAATAGATTTGAAATAACTATTGGCTCTTTGGAAACTATATATACTCATAAGTATTCTTGTGGGATGACGATTTAGCACCGATGGATCGAAGGTTCCCTCTCTTTTCTTGAACTATGTGCCAAACATAGGTTATGAGAATCCTATACTATCCAAAATAGGTGTGGCCATAAGAAAGGTTGCTTTATACGAAATAGGAGTGCGCATAAGGTGAAGTATAATGTGATATAATCTTATGTGAAAATCCTATCAGAAATGGGAATGCTCATAAGGAAGGTTACTACATATGAAATCGGAGAGCCCTTAATGCGAAGTATGATTTACCTTTGGAAAAGTAGACCACCTTTTTACCGGTGAGGAGATTTTATCGAGATTCCAAGTAGTATCTTACTTGGTCTTACTCATGCTGGTTGAGGTCTCATCGTCATTATATATGAACATTATGCATGTCATGCATCATTGGTTTCACGGCATATTGTATACTATACCTCTTTCTATACGTCTCTTCCTATATTATGTGCCCTTGTCATCTAACCTTGAATGCAGGTTTGGTAAGTCATATGCATTGCATCCCGCATACTTAAAACATTCAAACATACTAATGCTTACTTTTTCCTAAATGATCTCACCATGTAGGGATCGAGGACTACGATCATCCACCGTGCAACGTTTAGCTCGGATATCAAGTTTTTCTTATTGTGATGAATCCTGTCTTCCAAGGACATCCCACCATCCTTCTACCTATGGCATATTTATCTATTTTACTTACTTTGAAGGTGAGCTTAGGGTATGTCTTGGCTGCCGACCTATCTTATGTTTAGAGTTATTGTTGGACATCTTGTAAACTCCTTTATGTTTATATACTAAGTGTTATGATTGGAGATTTTGTTATGGCTTGGTTAACTTTTTGATATCATTATGTGATTTGGTTGTGAGATTTATGACATGACTATATGATATGGTGCGAAAGATCCTAAGTCCCAAATTGCCCCTACAAAGTGAGTCATACTTACCCACTCCTTAGACTTTATGTGATATGTGCTATGTGAATTCATGTTACTCTCTTTCTCAATAACGCCCCTGTAGCATAAGCGCTACTTTCCCGTCCTTTAGAATTATGTGATTACTAATTGAATAAGCTTTCGAACTGATGAGCAAATTTGGGTACTTTAAGGCTTTTGAGGACTCTTGGGTTCCCATTTGCTATGTCACTCCTAAACCCTAGGTCCGGATCATGACATACATAGTTTATGAGGTTGGATTTATCTAAACTCATACCCACGTCTGTGCTCAATACTGCTCTTAAACATGCATTATAATCAATAATTATAAAAAAGTTTCACTTTAGGTGAAAACTGAAAATATGCTACTTGGATCCTTGGCTCAAAATAGTTTCTTTAAATTGACTTTCTTTCTCAAAACTAATAATGCTTTCTCATAACTGGTAGTACTTTCTTTTTTTAAAAAAATGTCACACCCCTAGAGGGTACCTAAGACGTGGTCAGCACCTAGAGACTTTGCTAGTCCCCAAGCGAACCACTTGGCCTCATCACACCAATTCAGTCATAAATTCTACTAATCAGTGGAAGGTAAAAGAAGAGTAAATGGGCACATCTCATCCTCCAGTCTTAAATAATAATATAAATTAAAGACTAGTAGAAAGAACTAGCTCACAATCTTAACATTCAATATTTGACTCTAGTCTATGAAACCTCTATCACTATCAGATGGTGCTAATGACAAACCTATGGCTACCTCAATAAAAATAAAGTTAAGAAAATCTAACTCTAAAGCAAGATGAAAGTAAAGTAATGAATCCTCCAGAGTAGAGAAGGCTCACCAAGTTGTTGAACGTTTAAGATCCTTAACGATGCATTTGTTGATGATCTTTATCCCATGTATCTACATCATAAAATGATACAACACTAGAGTGGCATCAGCATGTGAAATGTATGGTATGTAAAATAGCTGAATGAAATCAAAATAGGTAGAATAATATAGAAATATCAATCAACTCAATATAGAAACCAAACAATATGTCAAATATCTATCTAAAGTAAGAATAAGGAGTAGACAAGTGACCCATCAACCAATCACCTCATCAATCATATCAGACTCATCTCATAGGGACTCATCTCCACTCATCTCATCTCTTCTCATCTCAATCTTATCTTATCTTGACTTAGATTTCTCAATTTAGGGAATTTTCTGGGAGTTTCTCTTATCCGACAATAGTCACTTTATGAGCCAATGACTGTACAATAATCACGCAGATATTTCGATAACTATTTCATACTTGCCCAGTAGGGAACAAATCAAAACCACATAGACAAGTCCAAATGGATACAACAATCCACAAATCCTCTGTTGTTTGAAGGGACTTCTTGTCAAAGGGAACCTCAACATAATGTGATATGATGGTCCTAGTCCTCACCCCTGCTTAGCTACATAGTTTGATGAGTGTGAGTTGGATTAACTCTTACTCTTTTGATACTCGATACTTATCCAATGAATCAATTCTAATAAAATAGTCCATCCAATCAAACTATCTCAATCAAATTATCTCAACCATCCTCATGGAGGCATAATATTTCAACAGTCTTATAGAGACTCTAATCTTCTCATCAATCAATATCTCAATCAATAGCTCAAGGCTTAGAATAATCATTAGGGAACAATCAAATAGACAATTCATTAGATTTCATTTGGGGAAGACTCGTGGAGCATCAAATTTTATTAATCATCATTCTCACATTCATAATCATAATCTCTATTAACATCTCAATCAAGGCTCTCGACTCAATCCCTATTTTTGATTATGCAATCTTTATGAAAATAATAAGTACGGTTTATGCAATAATTCATGTAAAAACATTCAATTTAAGAAAATAAATTTATGATGACCCTCAACATATGAAAATACATGTAAAAATTATAAAATTTTCAAGAAAATAATCAAGAATCATGTATGTAGACCCAAGAACTTCAAATCTCATCTAAGACCATCTATGGGGCGCATGAGAGAACAATATCATGCTTGTATTTTATACTTACACACCTGGGATAAACTTTTTCCAATCCCATATCAAGAATTCTCCTTGAATTCTTCAATCTAGCCTTCCTCTTCTTCTCTCTCAGGTCCTAGTCTTTCAAGTGTTAGAAAAGGACTTTGAATGGAGTTTTAGACCCTCTTTACTCATCAAAACAACCTAATTTGATCGTATTTTGAGTTTAAAAAGTGTTGAGAATTGATCGGAATACCCTTTCAACTTAAAAGAAAAAGTTTCGTCCCGAAATTCCATAGTCCGCCTCGCGGACTGGGCGCAGTCCTTCATTATTTTTCCCTAAATTTTCCCATCAATAATTCAATAAAAAAACAAGTGTTAGTCCATATCCCTTGCATGTCGCGCCTGGGGTGCACACCGCTACTGTTTTGGAATTAATTAGCAAAAATTATTTTTCTATCTGATGGCTCTAAAATTCAAACGAGATTATTTTCTCACTTAATTTTTCATGTTGATTGCATATCCAGTCTCGAATTTGCAAATGGAGCATGGGAAGGTACGCACATCTCTATTCTAGGGGTATTTTAGTAATTTTACTAGGAGTTACAAAAGTAGTCATGCTCTTTACTGATAAAATAATGCATTTGGAATTGTTAAGTTCCCTCAAACTCTTAAATTTATGCATGATAAATAGTTATGTAAAATACCTTAACTGACTGGACTGGACTTTTGAAACTGATATGTTATGCTCAAAAGATATATGGTATAGTAAATAGGCTACTTATATAACTCATGTCGCGGTACTTTTTGAAACTAACTCATACTTTGTACTTGATAACTTTTCAATGCAATTAAAGCATGATAATAGAATGATTCTTAAGGCTCATCTACGGTTCTTATAAATGTAGTAATACTTCAAGAATCTAAAGAGATGTACTCAATAATGAAGTCCTTAGCATAATAATAATGGAATAATAAGAATTTCATGGTATGGTTCTAGAATTTCTCCATAAGATCATATGAATGAAATCGACCTTAATCTTGGCTATAGTTCTTGATAAGAAATATATATTATGCACAAAAATAGGATTTTAGATGGCCTTACATACTTGGACTGAAGACTGAAGAATGAAACAATGAAGATTAGCCTTGAATCTTTTGAACCCTAGCCTCCTCTTTCTTCCTTAGCCCTAATTCTTAAGATAAATTAGCGTAAATGATTGAAAATTCATGCTTAGAATTGATATAGGGTTGAAAATAACCTCAAAACAATAGGATTTTAGTCTAGATTGAGTGGGGAAAAGACTAGAAGTCCCTTACTTTTAAAACTGAATATCAAGTACCATGATGGAGTAAGTCCACGATACAAACTTGTCCTAATTCAGTTCATTTTTTGACGGAAAGCATAAAACTCGTCCAAAATATGTTTTTCCATAGAATATGGCATAAATTGCATTAATTGAATGCTTTTTATGTTTAGTTGCATTTTATGAATAAAACTCAAAAATAAACTATGACGGAGCAGTCCGAGGGCACTCTTTTGGTTAGGCTATTTTGCTCAGACAAGTCATCTTTTGATCCGATCGGTCTAAAATTCAACCGAGACCACTTTTCCACACACAATTTTTCATCCTGATTGATATTTTAACCTTAGATTTTTAAAAGAGTTTGGGATGATGCTATGCGAGCAATTTTTTATCTCAGGGGTATTTTGGTAATTTCTAAGGTGTAATGCTATGAGGAAAAATAGAAGTATGTTAAAAAATCCAATCGTAAATAAGATTAATATACTAGGTATGTTATTGTTGTTCAAAAATATTGACAACCTCAACATCCAACCTGACTCCACACATGAACAGAATTTTGATTATTCTGGTTGATGAATTGTATCTTTCTCTCACAATTATGTGTTGACCTTTAGTAGTTCCTTTATAACATTAATGAAAGAAATATTTTTACTTATGGGTGTAAGTTTTTCTATCTACCACCATAACTTTGAATTAACTTCAAAGTGCTTGCTTGGATGTATTAACACTTCGACATTTATTATTATATCTCTAGTATTCAAAAGTTTCATCAACATACTCTTTTAGTCACTAATATTATTATTAAATATTTTTATCCGAAAAATGTTTCCCAACCACTAAACTAACAAGAGAAATATGTCTCAGGGAAATATTTTTGAAGGGAACATTTTCTCTAAAAAATGACTTCCATCACTCCAAACATAACCCTAATCGTTAAGATTTTTTTCCCCATTAGTATATAATAAGTATTCTTGTTAAGTTTATTTTCACCCAAAATATATAAAATATTTTTCCCCTCTTTATCTCAAGAAAAATTTCAACGTTGTGATGATACCCTTTCTTTGGCTTTTCTTTTTTTAGTTGTTTTGATGTTTTATTCTTCAATGAATGGATGTTTATTTGAAAGTTGATCACACAAAACTGAAAGATTTCTTGTTGAACTGAATGTTTTGTGTCTTGCTTCTTTGAAAAGGTACACATTTTGTTCCCATGATTTTTTTTCATTCAGAATTGATTTTTCTTAATTTCATTTGTCGGGGAACTATAAATCTTTCCCTTTAATATTATTTGTTTTTCATAACTGTGTATATTCGACACTAACCTTTTTCTTCTTTAAAATGTTATTTATTTGATAATTATAAATCTTTACACAATTTGTTAGATCTCTAAATTATTTTTTAAAATTTTTCATTAACTTTATTAACATGTTGGATGTTTAGGGTTTATTTCACAAAGTTGCAAAAGCTCCAGATCAAAAATTTTCTATTCCTCTTAACACAACCTGTCCTAGAGAGATACGTGATCCAAAGATGCATGATGGAATGATCAATTGTACTTTAAACATACAGATCCTAGAGATTTCGAATAATTACAACATTGTACTTCCTCCTATTAGAAGGTTGTTAATATCTTCTGAACATCCTAAGAATGCCAAGAAACAAGGCAAGAAGTCCCATTAGGAAATTAAGTGCAACAAATACATTTCATGGAGTAGAATAGGATTTGATTATTCTCGTAAATGAATTGTATTTGTCGTTTATCACTTAATTTGAGTTTTATTTAGGCTTATGTTCAAAAGCCTTATTAAATAAATACATTCTCAATCATTTTCCTAGGAAATGTTTTAGATGAGAAGAGATTTTAATCTTTGATGTTTGGTACAATTTAATGAAAGAAATGACTTTACTTATGGTCATAAATTATCTTTCTTATGACTATTTTAATTTTTAGCTTTCTAGGATTCTAGCTAGTACTTGCTAAATGTTTTCAAGATTTTATATGGATATGTAAAAAATAATTTCTGACCGATTATTTTTTAAGAATATTTTATCATGAGTTAAAGTGTTTAATTGGAATAAACCACAATTTGAGTGTCTTTACTTGCAAGTTTAAATGATTGTCTATGTATGAAGGGGTCATTTGGTTGAGAACAAGTTACCTTAAGTTGTGCCGCCATGTATTGAGATAACTTATCTCATCACTCAGGTATAAATAAACACTAAGATAAATAAACCAAGAATTACCTATTAAGTCCAATCAACCATTGGATAAAATAGTCCTTCATTTTATCCATAATATTAAAATATACCTCCATAAGATTAAATTACACCTTATATGTTGTCACATTCTGGGAGGGCACCCTTGGAGTGGCCGACACTCAAAGACTATTGCTAGTCCCCCGAGTGAACCACTTGGACTTATCATCACCTCATAATTAACAACAGAAGAAAGATATTCAAGGAAAAGGTTGTAATGTAGTTAAGGAAATCAAGTCTTTATATAAAAAGTTAATTTTCCAATAAATAAGAGTTGGAAAAAAACAGTACTCAATATCCTCTATTCAATGTCTATGAAGTCTCTATCTCTAACATTTAGATGGTGCCAAGATAGGCAATGGCTACCCAACTCAAAGAAAAAATAAAGCACTAATTCAAGCTAGATAATGACAATATGAAAATCCTCCGGAAATAAGGAGGTCTCACCGATCAGCTGAATGGCACCTGTTGATAATCTATAATACTCGCCTCTATATCATAAACGATGTAGTCAAAAAGGAATATCAGTACTTGGAATGTACTGGTATGTAAAATAGCTGAGTGAAACAAAAGCAAACAGAATAATATAGAAACAACATCAACTCAAAATAATTCTCAATCAGAATGTCAAATGTCTATCTAAAGCAAGAACAAAGAGTAGAAAAGTGACCCATCGACAACGCGAACCTTATCAATCAACTTAACTCAACTCAACTCAATGGAACTCAACTCAACTCAGAGTACTCAAGGTGGGAACTTTTGGGAGTTTCTCTTATCCAACAACTTATAAGCCAGTGATTGTACAATAATCACGCTGATGGTTCCACAGCCATTTCGTACTTTCCAGGTAAGGAATGAGTATGATCCACAAGGAATCTAAACTATATCATCCTCTATTGTTTCAAGGATATAAACTCAAGAGGGGACCATGAGATATAATAGTTCAATCCTCTCCTACGCCTTGGCCGGCATAGGTAATGAGTGCAAGTGGGACTCACTCTTACTCATTTCGATGCTCAGTACTCCTCCCAAGACTCAATGCTTATAAGACTCCTCCTCCTCATCTCAATTAGCCTCATATAGGCACTCATCATCTCAATTAGTCTCATAGAGACTCTCGTCATCTCATTAACTCAAACTCAAAGGTCCTCTATTATTTTAGGGACTAACTTATCTCAGTTAACTCAATTCTTATTTAAGAACTCAAGGACTCAGATCATCAATTAGAAGAAGTTGTTTAGACAGAACTCAAGAACTCAATTATGAATACTCATAGGATCACGAAGTTCAATTAACTCATCCTCACACTCATATCAAGACTTCACTCAACATACTCAAACCAAGGGTCTAGACTCCATCCCTAAGTTCATTCATGCATGCTTTCACAATTTAACATGTAGGGCTTATACAATATCTCATGCAAAGTATTCAATTCAAGAAACAAGTTTATATATGATGATCATCAACATATGAAAATCATGTAGTCAGTAAAATTTTCAAGAAAATAATAAAAAATCATGTATGTAGACTCATGAACTTTCAGCTCTCTTCTAGACCATCTATGGGGCACAGGAAATAACAATTCATACTTTCAGTTTAGCCTTACATACATGGATTGAACCTTGAAACAACCAACCTCAAGGAACTCTCTTTGAACTCCTTAATTCCTCGCTCTGTTTCTCTTCTCTTTAGCCTTACTCCTTTTCAAGGACTTAAAAGGGACTTAAAGTAGGGTTTAAAACCCTTTTTCTACATAAAATGACCTATTTTGGACACATATTAAGTCCAGGAGAGGTTTAGAAAGGTCTAGAATGCTCCTTACGAAATTTAAAAAAAGTTCATCTCAGGACATGGGGTCGAGACTCAGACTATATAATTTTTCAATATTTCCACCAAAAATTCTCCGAATGAGGTTTCTAATCCTTTGGAAAATTTTTCAGACAAAGTTAAGTGTTGGTCCACGATAGAGGTGTTCCGTACCTCTGTCACACACCTTCACTGGTTTGCGTTTTCACATCAAAAAATTATTTTTTGATTCGATTGCTCTAAAAATCAACCAAGAACACTTTTTTACTCAATTTTTCATGCTGATCACAAATTCAGCCTCAGATTTTCCATCGTAGCATGGGAAGGATGCTCTATGTACACATCTCTCTCTTCTAGGAGTATTTTGGTACTTTTGTCGGGTGTTACATCAATCACACCAAATGACCACATCATTAAGGTATACATGGTTGGATAAATAATCTCAGGACTACCGAATATATACTCTATTGAAGATTTTGACAAAATGGAAGATCATCACTTGAAATCCAATGCATACCAGGAAAAAAAAGAGTTCTCCAGAAGCTTGAAGCCATTGAGGCGGTGTAAGGCAACTGAAGAGTCTAGAAATGAGACTTGAAGAAAATATCTATAAGATTAATGGGTCAGGTTTAAGTTTTTAGTTATGGATCATATTTGTCTAATTATTACTTAATACCTTCAACCAAATAATCTCACATTTTATGGATCAATAAATAATGTCACATTTTATCCTAGAGTTATTATACCTTATACTTCACACCAAACAACTCCTTAGTATTGAGATAAGTTATCCCTCCATTGGAATGGAACAGTAATCTCAGGATAATTTATCTTGGGATAATATATGTAAAATAATAAAATATTCTTCTTAAACTCTCTTTTATACACCACTTTATATTCATGCATATTAATATAATTTTTAAGAACATTTATATTGATATTCACAATTTTAGTTAATTGTTGTTTTTATGATAATATTTTTAAATTAAAAAAATTATATTTTATAAATATAATTTTTATTTGTAAAGATATTATAAGTTGTATTTATTTGTCGAGTACTTACATTTAGTTT
>JAOTQJ010161993.1:0-27679 GCA_025642045.1 Solanum sejunctum | reverse complement strand
TGTGAGTCTAGTCAAATCTTTTCAAGTTGGGTCAAAGTTTTTCAAAATCAATCAAAAATTCCAAATTAGTCAACCTTCGTCAAGTTAAAAGTTAGTCAAATCACTTAATCGCCGGATAATCACATTTAACAGCCATTTCGAGTGCGTAAAACCTTCTCAAAGTGGAAATGTGAACCCGAACCCTTTCTTTGAATTTTAAAAGGATTTTTCTGTTAGATCTTTTTAAATATTTACTGATTTCCTAATTACCCGCAAAATTAAGTGGCGACTCTGTTTTCCTTTCAAATTTCGAGAATTGATTTTTCTCAAATTAATTGAGTTCGAATCGATTTTTGATTTTCGAATTAATTACATTTTCAAAAAAAAAAGTCATTTTTCGGTATAACAGCATTTAAATTTTTTTTTTTTGTTTTGGTGAATTAATATCTATATAAATAAGTGTATAAATTGCTCGTTACGATTATGTGTGTAGATGCATAACTTTGGTTGTAATTGTATGTGTGCGATTATGTGTGTAGATGTATAACTTTGAATGTAATTGTTTGTGTGAATTGAATTAACTGAAGGTATAAGTATGAATATACTTATATGTATATATGTAAGTAAATGTATATGCATGGTGTGTGTCGCTCCTTCTACCCTCCTCTATATAATTTTGTATTGACGACAACAACTGTAACAAGGGTTTTGTATAAGAAAAGAATAATATAAAATTTTTAACAAAAATTTAAAAACTGCCAAAATTATTCATGAATTTGAAGATGCTTTTTGGAGAAAGTTTAAAAAAAATTGAAATCACTTACCTGTTGAGTGATGAAGTGCCTGAGTCATTGTAGGAGGGAGATTAACGGAGAGGAATTTGCGGAAAGGTTGTAGAAAGGCAATCAATTTTCGTATATATATGAGAGAGAAAGTACCATAAACTACAGCTGAATTTTGTTATTTAACAGTAAAAGTTTGCTCAATTATATAATTTTTCTTTTCTTTTATTGGATTGGAATTTTGAGTCCAAATGTTGAGCTTTTCTTAGCTTTGCTATTGCATCCTCCAAAGAAAAAAAGGAAGAAAAACACTCTTGCACGGAATCTAACCCAAAACATTCCAGAGGCTCATGAACCCACTTAGCCACTCAGTAAACTCTTTGTTTGTATTTAGGGAGTCCATTTTAATAAATATTCTCATTGAAACAGAATTTGATCTGTATGACGGAACTTGTGAATGCAAAAGATTCTATTGAAAAGGAAATCTTAATGATTTACTGGTCGGGATGGCGGAACGAACCAAAGTCTTGGATTCAGATTCACGCGTGCTTGCCGAAATGTATATTGATTTATCTCAATTGGGTGAATGAAGAAAGACAGTAAACCAGAAGCTTTTTCTTCTTCTCTTATGAGATTGATAGCTAGCGTTGGATCAAACTTCTCTATTTGATTATCAAAAGGAATAACAACAATTCTTCACCAAATGTTGTTGTCAGTACTGCGAATAAACAAAGGTTTATTTGTCGTAATTTTCTCATGTATGAGGTTCAGGTGAACTTTCTTGGCCTCCATGCAGATCTTCTCCCTAAAGCAATTAAAGACCTTTTTTTCAAAAAGAGAACTCTATTCTATGGAAAAAATTATTTTATTATGTATTGCTTCAAGAATATATATATATATCAATAAAAAAATATTACACTTATGTAATTACTAATCACCCGTGCTAGCATGGGCTCAACACATGTTATTTTTTTTATTTATATAATACAGATAGATTTACTATGCATATATTTTAAATGTTTAAATTGTTAACTATTATAACTTATAGCACATCTTATGTTATTTAAATAATATATGTCATGTAACATCCGTGAAATTACTGAAATACACCTAGAATGAAATCATGCGCATAACACATCTTTCCATGTCTTGTTTACAAATTTGAGATTGGATTTGCGATCAGCGCGAAAAACTGAGTGGAAAAATGGTCTCGACTCGATTTAGAACAGTCCAGTTGAAAAATAAATTTTTATAAGTTAATCCAAAAATAGTGTTGGTGCGCGTCCAAGGCACGACGCGCCTGGGACGCGGACCAACACTTATATTTCTTTTAAAATTTTCAACGAAATTGAAAAATCGATCAGAAAGCGATTTACGAAACTTTACACATAAAACACATTTGACAAACTCATTTTATGTGTATTTTCATACGAAAATAATTTTTCAATGCGTTTTAAGTTTTCAATCAAAAATTATACATATGCGCGTCCTAGGCGTGAAGTGGACATGTTATTTTTTTTCTGATTTTCCTTGTTTTAGTTAAGAGAGGGTAGTTCCGACTTTTTCTGCCCTCCTTAAGCCTAAACAAGTCGATTTTTATCCAAATAAATCCCTAGAACGTACTAATTCCTCTTACTAACGTTAACAGCTTTCCAAGAACTAAAGCGTAGATTCAAGAGGCAAGCTAGGGCTTCAAGAATTTTCTTCAATTCTTCCAAGAACAAATTCCTCAGGTATGTAAGACCCACCAAAAAAAACTATTTTAAGGATATTTTAGAAATTATACGTTAGTTTCACCCAAGAATGTTCAAGTACTAGTTAAGATCAAAGTTCATATATTTCTGTGAAGTTCATTAAATTTTTGTTCATATGTATAGATTCTTGATAAGTATTATGATTCTTGATTTCTTTACCATTAATTTGAGGTATTATTACCAAGATTTAGAACCCTGGATGAACTTCTGTAAAATTTTGCATGGGTTTCATGAATACTCATAAAGCTTCAAGTTTGAGTTAAGTTTAAGAATCATTTTTAGAACTGCTTTTGCATTTTGGATGAGTAACCCAGTATGTTTTAAAATACTTGAGTTGATACTAGTTTCAGTCAAGCCAAAGAGTCTAGATGAGAAAGTTTCAGAAAAGTTAAGATGGGCTAAGTCCCCGAAAGACCAAAGATATTTTGAGAATTCATATCCTTTAAGTTATGAGCTATGTAAAAGTTATTTTTAGGAGTAGTATTGAGCACCGATATGAGCGAGAGTAGAATTAATCACTTGAATCATAAACTGTGCAGCCAACATAGGATAGGATTGTACCAAAGTACATTTCTCATTCGCCACTGATATGGCCCAGTTTTGGGATGGATCCACTCCCCTAGTTTTTCATCCCCTACCCCGACAAAGTACGGGACGGCTCTAGCAGCGTGGGCAAGACGTTGTATCACCACGAAGCTCATAATGGTGGTTGTCGGTTAGAGAAACTCCCCAAGCTAAAGCAAGTTAGCTTTACAATTATACTTTTAGCATATGTTATATTTTCAACATGTATTGCATTCATTACTTATGCTTTTATATTGAGATATATTGTATTTACCTTAAAAATATTGCCTACCCCGAGTTTCCATTTTGGCCATTTTACATACCGTACATTTTACGTACTGATGCCTTTGGCGTTGCATCATTTTATGATACAGATTCAAGTATCCACGTGACAACAAATATTCAGTACATCAGCTTTCGAGAGACACTGGGTGAGACCTCTTTGCTTTTAGAGGACTCTAGTTAGTTTAGTTTATATATTTTATTTTACAGTCAGATAGTCGTGGGTCTTGTTGCGACACCTATCTCAGTACAATAGAGGCTTCATGGACAAAGTTAGTGAGTCAGTCATGTCTTTTATTCAGACATATCAAGCATTATTTTTGATGTACTAAGAAATATTTTCAGATTTTGTAATAAACATGATTGAGACTCTTGAGTTTTGCTATATATTTTAAAAGATTCATCTTGCAAAACTTCTGCATGCACCTTAAAGTTTCTAGTTGAGTAAGTCAATCATGCCAAGGGTTCGCTTGGGGACCAGTAATGGTCTCGAGTACCAGTTACGTTTAGGATATAGACTCAGAGTGACATGTCAATTATTTTGTTTCAATTTATATTGCACATATAAAATTTTAAGAGTTCAAAATTGTATTTATTTTTTAAGTACTTTAAATTTTTAGTAGCTGAAGCACCAGAGAAATAATTTATTAGGGGTAATATTGTAAAATAAAATGCCTAAAGTAGGTTGACCCGTCAATGGGCAGCTTCTTTTAAAAAAATAATTTATTATGAACAATATTGTATATTCTAGTTGAATCAGCTGAGAAATATCAAAATCAAGCAATTGTTGCAGGTATGTTAATTGGCAAATGTCTTTTGAAAAAGATAATTTATTGAGATAATATTGTAAATTTATAATTAAATTATATAAAAAAAATAATTAATAAAAATAATATAATAAAATTAAACAGTTAAAGCAAGCATTTTGGTGATCTCGTGCCTACGTTAGCACTAAATAACTCTTATATAATAAGAGAACATTTTTAGATTATCGTAGTCTACTTTTTCTATACAAAGTATACAATATTATACATTTATTATAGACAGTGTATCAACATTGTATAAAAATGTATCATAGAGAATAAAAAATGTTATACATACTTTTACACTATTACATAAAACAACACAAAAATTGAGTTTTGTCCCCTATAATTTCTACTAAACTCCATCCATAATGAGTCAAACTTAAAATGAAATTTAAATCACACAACTTCAAAATGCCATCCTCAGCAAATCACAATCATCAAGTTGTCAATCTTTGAACAAATCATAAAATTCATTTATGAGCTTTCAAACTTTTAAAAATTTCCAATTTTTTACTTTTAATTCACCTAATAATTTTTTGCAAAAAATCTGAAAAAATAATTTTTGAGTGATAATGAAAGGATATATGCGTGTGTATTACCTTAAAAGCATTAATCCTAAAATTTTCAATGTCAAATTACTTTTTTACCCTCTAAAATTTTTAAAGTCAAATTACTTTTTTACCCTCTAAAACTCGCGCACACTTCTTCTATAGCCTTGCCGTATTGCATATACACAACTTCTTCCAAACGATGTGATCGTTGCACCTCTCAATCCTTCACCCCGAATGGCCACCACTTGCCTCCATATAAACACCATCCGTGATCTTCTTCCCCCTGAAACATATACCATCTTCATTCTGCAAATCAGGTATGACTCGTACTCAACACACTTTTTCCAACTATTTACTTCGATCATACTTTTTTTCACGCGTTCTAGCCATTCATCCCTGTATCCTCCTTCACCATCTCCACCTTTTCAACTGTTTATGCAGATTACATAACGTCTACTGCTTCGAAACACCTTCTGTAGCCATTTCCGAGTTGTAAGTCTTCACCTTTCTTCATACACCACCCACGGTATTACTCCCACTACTGCATTTTCTCCTTCTGGCCACGCCTGAACATCTTCCTAACTTTTACAGCAATGTAACTCCACTTCTTAGATGTACAGACTCACACACGCTGTCACTGTAGCATTTTTTATGCTTTCACCTCTTGACAAAACTTACACGCTCTACTTTTTGCCAGCAAACACTAAAGCATGCCTAATAAGTAACACTAGCATTTTACTGTTTCACGTTGCTTCCATTCGATCCGAAAAACAACACCAATTTTCGTGACACAGAAACATAGCTTTGCTCCACTTTTTGTTGCCTGCTGTCAAAACATATTAATAACTGCTATTTACATTCCATCTTTACATACACTCTTTCATATTTGTCATCTTCTTCCTCGCATTCCATTTTACTGCTTCGCCTTATTTTCTATGAATTTGAACAAAAAAATCACCACTTTTCTTGACAAAAAATATACTTTTGCTCCTTTTAAATATGACTGTTAAGGAAACTCATTACTAACTGTCTGCTACATTGGGCTTCTCACTGTCATATTTGCTTTTCTTCATGCATGTTCAATCGACATGACCACGCAAATTAAACTAGCAAAACTGAATGTGCCGATAAACGTGCTACCAAAAAATTCTAATGATTCGATGATGCGCGTGATACGATGGGAATCAACTATACCTTACAAGAATTTTAAGACATGAAGAGACTTATTTTAACGATCATATTAGTTGATGAAGAGGTACCACCTTTCTTACTTACATTAATCTGATTATACACCCTTTCATGCTTTATATGCTGATGCCTCCATCGACTGCTTAATACTAGGGAACAAAGATTCAAGCAACTTTATTTAAGAAGCATATCAAAACATGAAAGGACTCCGTGAAGCCAAATAAAAGTTGCTACATTCTTAATGGTCGCTTGGATCATGTGAATCCCAACTACTCTCCATGCATAAAGAGATTGAACTTTCCTTTACGGACAATATGATCATAAAGGACTATGCATATGTATTTTCCCCATACAAATTCTAGATGGCTTTGTATCGTTGGAACATGCCGAGAAACTTTCAACTGGAGCTACCTTTGATCAATTTTCGCCCAAAATTCCATTCGTTCGCCTGCTTACAGTACATATTATGTAACAGTTTTGTCCATTGCCTATTGACGGACTTGATTTCCGTGTGTTAGTGACGGTGAAACCCGTAATTGAAATAAAATATAGCAAACTCCGAGAAATTATAGTTACCAATGAACAGTAAGCTACGAAAATACATGCTATATCGTCTAAAGTTATGTACTTCTTTGTTTTTAACTAAACACTACTTGCTTATACTCTAGCATGGATCACACAACTGTGACTCAATGGAGAGATTTTTGGAAAATCTTAAAGATGATAAACTCATTCTTGGCTTATGTGACGTTAAGGCCTCTATGTACAAAGGTATCAGACGTGTTATGTTTCTGCTTAATAAAAATGTACTTATTATGATTGCTCATATGTAACTCTAACATTACCTTTGCACACTAGGAGTTTTTTGTATATTGACAATTTTCGTGAACAGTGTCTTGATCAATTCAGTGTTTGAAAAAGTAATGGACCTGTGAACCTAGTAATACCAAACGTTTTATTTACATAACAGCACTCTAAAATGTACTTTTCAATCTACATTTTAGCAGTGTACCCTCATAAACTAATGTTCCATACATACTCCACTCTCAATAGACAACACAATTTACTAACCATAATGAAATTACAGGCGGGAAGTCAAAACAGCTGAAAAGAAAGACATCACCATAACACCAATTAAAGTTATGAAAAGAGTTGTAGAAGTGTCATTGGTGAATATTATGGATGGGTTGCTGGCTAATTCTGAGGTATGTCACAACTACTGCTTTCACATATCTATCAAATTATTTCTCTATTATCACTCTCCAGGAGGATACCCTAGGCGTAACTGGCACCTAAAGACTATTGCTAGTCTCCAATCGAACTACTTGGCCTCATCATATTCATTCATTCATACATTTTACTAATTAGCGGAAGACTTATGGAAATAAACGGGCACATCTCATCATCTAATCTCAAATAAATATATATAACGAAAGGCTAGCAGAAAGAAACTAGCTCATAAGTCTCAATATCAATATCCGACTCTAGTCTATGAAGGCTCTACCATTATTAACTAGTGCAAATGACAGTCCTATGACTATCTCAATCAAATTAAAGACTAAGCAAAATCTACTCTAAAGCAAGATGAAAATGGGTGATGAACCTTCCGAAGTAGGGGAGGCTAACTAAGCTGTAGAACGTCTCAAGATCCTCAATGGTACGCCTGTTGATGACCTTTATCCTGCGTATCTATATCATAAAATAATGCAGTCAAAAAAAGGGGATGTCAGTACATGGAATGCACTGGTATGTAAAATAGCTGAATGGAAATCGAAACAGGTAGAATAATATAGGAATAACAATCAACATCAAGATTATAATAATCAACATGTCAAATGTCTATCTAAAGCACGAATAAAGAGTAAACAAGTGACCCCTCAACTAACCAACTCATCAATCAAATCAGACTCATCTCAAAGGAACTCAACTCGACTCATCTCATCATATCTAATGTCACCTCATCTCATCTCAACTCAGATTACTCAGTTTGAGAATTTTCTGGGAGTTTCTCTTAACTGACAACAATCAATTATGATCCAGTGATTGTACAATAATCACGTGATGTTGCCACAGCCATTCTATACTTACTAGGTAAAGAATGAATCGAAACCACATGGACATGTAATGGAGACGGCAAATCATAAGGCCTCTATTGATTTAAGGGACTTCTAATCAAAGGGGGCCTAATCATAAGATAATGTGATGGCCCTGATCCTCACTTATGCTTGGCTACGTAGTTTAACGAGTGCGAGTTGGACTAACTCTTACTCTTTCTGTGCTCGATACTCTTTCCATGACTCAAGGCTCATAAAATAATTTGTCCAGTCAAACTATCTTAGTTAGCCTCGTGGAGGCACAATCTCTCAATCAATCTCATGAAAACTCTAATAATCTCATCTATCAACATCTCAAATCAATAGCTCAAGGATTAAAACAATCATTAGGGAACAACCGAGTAGACAAATCGTTAGGGTTCATTTATAGAGACTCAAAGGACTATTAAGTTCTATCAACTCATCATCATTCTCACATCACAGTCACAATCTCTACTAACATTCTCTCAATTAAGGCTCTAGACTTAATCCCTATCTTCTTTCATGCATGTTTTTAGAAGTTAACACATAGGGTTTATGCAATATCTCATGAAAACATTCAATTGAAGAAAGTAAGTTTATGATGATCATCAACATATGAAAATACATGTTAAAAATATAATTTTTTTCAAGAAAATAATCAAGATTCATGCATGTGACTCAAGAACCTTCAACTCTCTTCTAAGACCATCTGGTGGGAGCATGAGAGAACAATCTCATGCTTTTAATTTAACCTTATATACCTGGATGAAGATTGTAATAATCTTCTTCAAGAATTGGACTCGAATTCCAATCCTCCAAAGCTTACTTGTCTCTTCTCTCAAGATTTTCTTGCGTAAGAACTTAAGGAAAAATGAGTTTTAGAAACCCCTAATTGATATAAATGACTTTAAAAACATATTTTAAGAATTAGGATAGGGCGATGAATGACCAAAAAGCCCTTCTCGAAGTAAAAGAAAATTTTTAAAAAATTTGTACACTGGTTCACAATGCGCAAGGGGCGCAGACCAGTGTATTTCGTGAATTTTTCTAAAATTTCATTACCCATCAAAAATTTAAAAAAAAGGTGAGTGTGTCTCTGCACCCCCTCCGCGTCGCGCCAGTGACGCAGACTGACACTTTTTGTAATTAATTAGCGAAAATTATTTTTTGCTTTGGTTGCTCTTAAATCTGGTCGAGACCATTTTCCCACTTGTTTTTTTGCACTAATCACAAATCCAGTCTCGGATTTCCCATCAGAGCTCTGGAAGACACGTTATATGTACGATTACATTTTAGCAGAATTTCAGTAATTTTACAGGGTGTTACATTATCTCTCTCTTGAGATCATTCGTCCTCGAATGATGAGTGAGGGTGGATATCAAGGCACAAATGAACCCGAAACCCATCACATCTATCAATCGGTTTTTCGACTCCTCATTTCTATACAATCTCTCCTTAGACTCAAGAATAGACAATCATCAAGAAAAAGACAATCAACTTAGCTAAGAGCAAAAAGATTTACCTTCAACATTCTCATTATTTGGCATGAATAGGTGAGGATATTTCGCTTTCATCTCTTCCTCAGCTTCCCATGTGGCCTCCTCAACGAATTGATTCCTCCACAGGAATTTGAGTAAGACTATCTCTTTGGTTCTCAATCTGCGAATGTAATGACCAAGGATTTGAACCAAAATTTCTTTTTAGGTCAAACTATCCTTCACTCCAATGCTCTCCACAAGGATTACCAAGTTAGGATCTCCCAAACATTTGTTCAACATCAACACGTGAAACACCAGATGGATACCATCTAAATCGGAAGATAAGTCTAATTCATAGGCAACCTTCCCAATCCTCTTCACAATTTGATAGTGTCCAATGTAATGTGAACTCAATTTACCCTTCTTCCCAAATCTTATGACATCCTTCATATGTGACACTTTTCAATACACCCAGTCATTCACTTCGAACTCCAAATATCTCCTCCTCATGTTGGTGTAGGATTTCTGGCGACTTTGCGCAGTCTTCAATCTCTCTTTATTAATTTTAACCTTCTACATTGCTTGATGTACAAGGTCAGGCCCAATCAACTCTGCTTCTCCAACCTCGAACCACTTAATTGGTGATCTACATCTCTTTCCATTATAAAGCTTCATAAGGAGCCATCTGAATGCTTGCATGAAAACTATTGTTATAAGCAAACTAAATCAATGGCAGGTGCTCATCCTAATTTTCTTTGAAATCAAGGATGCAGGCTCTCAACATATCCTCTAGCGTCTGAATAGTATGCGTTGCCTGGCCATTTGTCTGTGGATGGAAGGCTATGCTCAAATTCACTTTCGTACCCGATTATTTTTGAAACAATTTCCAAAATTGGGAGGTCAATTGAGCTTTTTTTGTCTGAAATGATGGACAAGGGAACCCCAAGCAACCTCACAATCTCTTGAATTTACATCTTGTCATACTTGTTCGTAGTGTTAGTTATCTTAACTGCTAAGAAAGTAAGCTGATTTAGTCATCCTATCCACAATCACCCATATCAAATTATATTGCTTTCGAGACTTTAGTAGACCAGTAATGGAGTACATATTGATCACCTCCGACTTCCATTCCGAGATCTCAAAGTTTTGGGCTAATCCACATGGCCTTTGGTCTCAACTTTCACTTGTTGATAGTTTGGGCACTTAGAAACAAATTCAACAGTATCTCGCTTCATTTCGCTCCACCAATAGATTTCTCCCAGGTCGTGGTCCATTTTAGTAGAGCCAGGATGAATGGAGTATCTAGTGTTATGGGTTTCAACCATGATTCTATCTCGTACACCATCAATATTTGGGACGCACAATCTACTCTAGTACTTCAACACCCCATCTCCCCGTTTGGAGAAAACCATTACCTTCTATTTGTGGAAAGCCTCCTTCAATTGGAGTAGGATAGGATCTTGGTCTTACTTTTCTTTCACCTCTGCCACCAAAGATGAAGCATACCCATTCTGGACATTAACTCCTCCCTCATCATTCTCTTCAAGTTGGACTCCTAATCAGGCTAGTTGAATGCACTTTCTTAGCTAGCTCCTTCTTTCCTTCCTCCACATGGGTTGTGCTACCCATTGACAACCTGCTAATGATGTTAACTTTACCTAGATGGTAGAGAATGTTCATATCATAATCTTTGAGCAACTCCAACCATCTTCCCTGTGGAGCAACTCTAACCATCATGGGTGGGATAGTTCCTCTCATGGATCTTAAATTATCTAGAAGCATAGGCTATCACCTTCCCTCTCTGCATCAGCACTCATCCCAATCCAACTCTTGAAGCATCACAATAGATTACAAAATCTTCCGTCCCCTCGGCAAGGTTAGAACTGGTGTAGTAGTCAATCTAGTCTTTAACTCTTGGAAATTTTTCTTGTATTCGTCGGACCATTGACACTTGACTTTTTTCTGAGTCAACTTTGCCAATAATGCAGATAAGGAAGAAAACCCCTCAACAAATCGACAGTAGTAACTTGCCAACCCTAGGAAATTTCTTATGTCAGTTGGAGAGGTTGGTCTGGGCTAGTTTTTAACTACCTCAATCTTCTAAGCATCCACTCGAATACCATCCCTGGAGACGATATGGCCTAAGAAAGCCATGGACTTAAGCCATAATTCGTATTTTGAGAATTTTTCATACAACTTATAGTCCTTAAGAGTTTGAAGGACAATTCTAAGGTGATTTGCATGCTCCTCTTCATCTCTTGATATACACCAAAATATCATCAATAAACACAATCACAAACATATCAAGATATTGTCTGAACACTCTATTCATCAAATCCATAAAGGTTGCGGTGCATTCGTCAACCCAAAGGACATGACCAAGAACTCAAAATAGCCATATCTAGTCCTAAAGGCTGTCTTTGGAATGTCACATTCCCTTACTTTCAACTGATGGTAACTCGATCAAAGGTCTATTTTTGAGAAACAAGAGGCACCCTGAAGTTGGTTAAACAACTCATCTATCCTTAGGAAAGGATACTTGTTATTCATGGTGACCTTGTTCAATTTCCTATAGTTAATACACATCGAAGTGTCCTATCTTTCTTGCGCACAAATAGGATAGGGGAACCCTATGGAGAAATACTCGGACTTATAAAGCCCTTCTCTAAAAAAAAATTTAACTGTTCCTTCAATTCCTTTAGTTCAGCAGGGGCCATCCTATAGGGTATAATAGGCTAGGTATCAAGAAGAATATCAATCCCGAAGTTAACCTCCTATCAGGAGAGACTCTGGGCAGATCCTCAGGGAACACTTCTGGAAACTCATTCATGATTGAAACTGACTCAAGAGTTGGAGACTCAACATCATTAGATTTAACTCTCACAAGGTGGTAGATACACCCCTTAGAAATCATCTTTCTGGCCCTAAGATATAAGATAAACTTTCCTTTAGGTGTTATGGAATCACCCTTCTATTCTATAACCGATTTATTAGGAAATTAGAACTTAACAGTTCAGGCTCTACAATCAATGGAGGCATAACAAGCGTGAAGTCAATCAATGCCAAGGATCAAATCAAAATCAGTCATATCTAACTCAATCAGATCAATACAGGTATCCCTATGATGGATGGACACTATGCAAGCTCTATAGACTCTTATAGACTCACCCACGGGAGTAGAAACATCAAAAGGTTCAAGGAGACTCTCGAGGGTTCTATCAAATCTATGGGCCACATAAGGAGTTACCAAAGATAACGTCCCACCAGGATCCATTAATACATAACAATTAATAGAAAAAACTCGAATCATACCCGTCACAACATCTGGGGAGTTTTTGTGACCATGTCGAGTACCCATGGCATACAAATGTTTTGTAACTCTGCTTACGCCTATCGTATTACCCCTCTAGTTTCCCTTGGTTAGAGGGGCTATTGGAGAAGACTGGGCCTGGCCGGCCTACCTTGGACAATCCCTCTGATAGTGACCTGCTTGGCCACATTTGTAGCATACATCACTCCCCTCATAGTATCTCCCAAATTGCAATTTACCACACTTACGACATGATGGCTTACCCAATGAACCTTGAGCCATACTTACCTGGAACTGAGATCCTCGATCTCCAACATTCTGGGACCGCTAATCATTTCTGACTCTAGGTGCAGGTGCACTAGCAGATGATGGTGCTAGAAAACAATTATCATTGCATTTCTTTCCAACCTCATGGTTGGATATTTTTGCTTTCTTATTTTTCAATTCCACCTTACCCTACTGCCTCTTCTCATCAGCTTATCCCACAAAGGTCATCAATCTCCCTATATCCATGCCATTCATGAACATAGCACCCCTCCCATCTCCCTTGGGCCCTCTATTTAACCCATGTACATCCCCATTCTCCCCCTTATATCAACAACCATATCTGAAGCATAGCGAGATAATTATGTGAACTTCAGCCCATACTCTTGCACAGTCATAGCGCCCTGTGTCAAGTTCAATAACTCTCTCACCTTCACCTCTCTTCTTTCCCTTGGGAAGAAAAGCCCTAAGAAAGCTTCCGCGAACATAGCCCAAGTCATCACGGGGGCAATATCCCCTCTATCCTTCTTTCACTAATCATACTATAGTCTAGCCACACCCTTCAGTTAATAAGCAATCGATTCCACTCGATCAGTATCAGCCACATGCATCACTTGGAACACTTTTTGGAGCTCATCCACATAATTCTCAAGATCCTCAGTGGATATAAACCGTGTGAACTCAGGCGGATTCATCCTCAAGAATTCTCGAACTCGAAAAGTGTCATGGGCATCCTGTAGGTTTTCTCCTTGTCTCGCAGTAGGTGTTGTGACAACTTGGGCTAGAGTTTGGATAGCCTAGCAAAGCTCAGCATTGGAGACCTCATCTTGCGGGGGCTACGCAACAGGGGCAGCTTATTCCATGGGCACCTTATGTTTTTAGGCTCAGATGGGTTGATATTCTATCTGGCGGGACGTCCTCTACCTCTGATGTCTCTTCTGGGAGGCATGATCATAATTCTGCAATTCCTACAACACGAATTAGAATAGAACTTTCATAGAGTATAATTCTCTAGCACTATTTAGAACATGAATAAAGGGTAACATTTACTAATATCCTATAGCCTCTTGCTTACGAAGTATGGTTCATAACATACCCATGAATAAGACTCTACTAGACACGACTTCATAGATTCCCTAGGACACTTGAACTTTGTGCTCTGATACCAAGTTTGTCACGCCCCGGGAGGGTACCCTGGGCGTAACTGGTACCTAGAGACTATTGCTACTACCCAAATGAACTACTTGGAATCATCACATTCATTCATTTCATACATTTTACTATCAGCGGAAGACATATGGAAATAAACAGGTACATCTCATCATCTAATCTCAAATAAATAAATAAATATATATGTATATAACACAATACTAGTAGAAAGAAACTAGCCCATAAATCTTAACTCAATATTCAACTATAAGTCTATGAAGTCTTTATCACTATTAACTGGTGTCAATGACAGGCCTATGGCTATCTCATTCAAATTAAAGACTAAGCAAAATCTACTCTAAAGTAAGATGAAAATGGGTGATGAAGCCTCAAAAGTATGGGAGACTCACCAAGCTGCTGAACATCTCAAGATCCTCAACGATGCACCTGCTGATGACCCTTATCCTGTGTGTGTACAACATAAACTGATGCAGTCTAAAAGAGGACGTCTGTACGTTGAATATACTGGTATATAAAATAGCTGAATGGAAATCAAAACAGATAGAATAATATAGGAATAATAATGAACATTAAGATCATAACAATCAACATGTCAAATGTCTATCGAAAACAAGAATAAAGGGTAGACAAGTGACCCCTCAACCAATCAACTCATCAATTAGATTAAACTCATCTTAGAGGGACTCATCTCAAAGGAACTCAACTCGACTCATCTCATCATATCTCATTTCATCTTGACTCAGATTACTCAATTTGGGAATTTTCTAGGAGTTTCTCTTAGCCGACAACAATCACTTATGAGCCAATAACTGTATAACAATCATGTTGATATACCACAATTGTTTTGTACTTACCAGGTAAAGAATGAATCAAAACCACATGGACAAGTCCAAATGGAGACAGCAGATCATAAGTCCTTTATTGATTTCAGGGACTTTTAATCAGAGGGGGCCTAATCATAAGATGATGTGATAGCCCTAATTCTCATTTATGCTTGGCTACGTAGTTTGACAAGTGTGAGTTAGATTAACTCTGACTATTTATGTTCTCGATACTCCTTCCATGACTTAAGGCTCATAAAAAATAATCCGTCCAGGAAAACTATCTCAATTAGCCTCGTGGAGGCACAATCTCTCGATCAATCTCATGGAAATCTAATAATATCAAATCAATAGCCCAAGGATTAGAATAATAATTAGGGAACAATCGAATAGACAAATCGTTAGGGTTCATTTATGGAGACTCAAAGGACTATTAAGTTCTATCAACTCATCATCATTCTCACATCACAGTCACAATCTCTATCAACATTCTCAATCAAGGCTCTAGACTCAATCCCTATCTTCTTTCATACATGTTTTTAGAAGTTAAAGAGTTTATGCAATATCTCATGAAAACATCCAATTGAAGAAAGCAAGTTTATGATGATCATCAACATATGAAATTATATGTAAAAACATATAATTTTTTTTAAGAAAATAATCAAGATTCATACATGTAGACTCAAGAACCTTCAACTCTCTTCTAAGACCATCTTTGGGGAACATGAGAGAACAATCTCATGCTTTTAGTTTAGCTTTACATACCTGGATGAAGACTGTAATAATCATCTTCAAGAATTGGACTCAAATTTCAAGCCCCCAAGCTTTCTTGTCTCTTCTCTCAAGATTTTCTTGCGTAAGAACTTAAGGAAAAATAAATTTTAGAAAAACTTAATCGATATAAAATGACTTTAAAAATACATTTTAAGATGTAGAATATGGTGGGTAACGACCAAACGGCCCTTTTCAAAGTAAAAGAAATTTTTTTAAAATTTGTACACTGGTCAGCGACGCGCCAGGGGGGCGGACTAGTATATTTCGTGAATTTTTTCAAAATTTTAATTTTTGTCGAAAATTTAAAAAAAAAAAGGTAACTGTGTCTTCGCGCCCCATACACATCCCGCCAAGGGCACGGATAGACATTATTTCACAATTAATTAGTGAAATTATTTTTCACTCTGGTTGCTCTTAAATTGGGTAGAGCCCTTTTTTCAACTCGATTTTTCGCACTGATTGCAAATTTAGTCGTGAATTTCCTATCGGAGCTTTGAAAGATGCATTATGCACATGATTATATTCTAGTGGTATTTCAACAATTTTACGGGCGTTACATCTACCCAAAAAATGATAGACATAAAACAGCTATTTTCATTGTTTAGGATTTTTCCTATAATTTCAATGCCAAAATTTTGGGCATACTCAATAAAGATGAGCTTGGTATTCATCTTGGAAAAAATATATTAAGAAAGTGCATGTTATTGAACAGGTTGCAGCTTGTTCTAATTGCAAGCTGGAGAACTTAGAATATTAAATGCAGTTAGATTTGCCAAAAAATGCCACTCATCTACTTAGGTAATTACTGACAACTATTCTATTATAACCATATTACTCTTTGATTATATACTGCTTATACATTAAAGTGTGTGATGGAGAAAACATGCACGAGTTTTACTTTTTGAAGCAGCTGAAACTTTAGTAGGTTATGACGTGTAAGAGTACATACAATCTACCTAAGTTAAGGTGTGAAATATATTTATAGGGTTGAACTAATGCTCACCTATGCTGTTAATCTTAATGTTATACTTTTATTCCTACACAACCCACCAACAAATCCAAAAGTATACATATTTCTCAGAAGGAAGAATGCCAAAACTATTGAAAGTTGGTGTCTAGCGAAGATAAGCAATTTACTTTCCTTGTCAGGATTAATTTGAATAATTCAAATCCACGAAGGACTTTAATTGCTCAAGTAATACATAAAAAGAAAGTTGCACACCAATTGTAGTGGACGAAGAAGCTAAACTAATAAGGTAGCAAATGAAGCGGTTGAAGAAAGCTAGCGAGAAAGTTGAAACACCTATTATAGTTGAAGAAGCAGCTAGACCAATAAGGTCATGAACAAAGGCCATGTCGGTTGAACCTGCATGAGGAAATACAAATATAGCAATGAGATGCCTAATATAGTAGACAGTTAGTAATGGGTTTCCTTAACGGACATATTTAAAAGGAGCAAAAGTATATTTTTTTGGCAAGAAAAGTGATGATCTTTTTTTTTTAAAATTTTGAATTCACAGATACTACGGCGAAGAAGTAAAATAGAATGTGAGCAACAAGATGGGGAATATGGCGGAGTGTATGTAAAGATAGACAATGTAACTGGCAGTTATTAATATATTTTGGCAGCAGGCATCAAAAAGTGGAGAAAAAGCTATACTTCTGTATCACGAAAATTGATTTTGTTTTTCAGATTGAATGAACGTAACATAAAGAAGTAAAATGTTAGTTATTACTTATTAGGCGTACATTAGTTTTTGTTGGCAAAAAACAGAATCTCTAAGTTTTGTTGGAGAGGTGAAAGCATAAAAATATGCTATAGTGACGACGTGTGCAAGTTTATATATCTAAGAAGTGGAGTTACATTGATGGAAAAGTTAAAAATATGTTCAGACATGGCTAGAAGGAAAAGATGCAGCAGTGGGAGTAATAGCGTGGGTGGTGCATGGAGAAAGGTGAAGACTTACAACTTGCAAATGGCCACAGAAGGTGTTTCGAAGTGATAGACATTATATAATATACATAAAAAGGAGAAAAGGTGAAGATGGTGAAGGAGGATACAGGGATGAATGGCTAGAACACGTGAAAAAAAGTGTGATCGAAGTAAGCATTTGAAAAAAGTGTGTTGAATGTGCGAGTAATACCTGAATTGCACAATAATAATAGTAGATGTTTTAGGGGGGAAAGATCTCAATTAGTGTTTATATTGAGGCAAGTGGTGGTCGTTCGGGGCGAAGGAACAAGAGGTGCAACAATCAAGAATAAGCACTCGTTGATTTAGAAGAGGCTGGGGACACGTCTTTTGGAAGAAGTTATGTATACGCGATTCAGAAGGGTTGTAGAAGAATTGTATGTTAATTTTAGATGGTAAAATAGTAATTTGACTTTTGAAATCTTAGAGGGTATAAAAGTAATTTGATATTAAAAATTTTAGGGTTCATGCTTTTAAGGTTATATAGATATAGATAATATAGATATATATAGTGGAATAAGATACTTTTACGATTAGCTAATAATTCAAATTAAATTTGAAATAAAAATTAATCTCAAATTTTATTCAAAAATTATTATCTTTATTCCACCAATTAAATAATCAACTAAAAAAATATTTATCTTAAACTACATATTTTAATATAAATAACATGTAAGAGAATGTTGTGAGGAGAAAGAAAAAGATAGAAGGAAAAATCAAAATGGATGAAACAAGTAAGGAAATGAAATGGATAGTTAAGGGTCTGACAAAACCCCTAACACAGCTGGCAATATGTTTGCCTCTCGTAGAATAAAATTTCTCATCAAAAGGAGTATTCGTGCATCCTAAATGTAAACGAATTTCTCATTTTTTAAATTTAAGTTTGTAGAATAGTGGGTCCTTTCTCGAATCCTGCGCAAAGCAGAAAGTTTAGTGCAATGGACTTGCCCTTTTTTTAGGATAAATGATGTAATCAAGTTAATATATGATATGCATTAACAATACATTATTATAATTTGAAAGGATTACAATTTGTAGTTATAGTTAAGATTTTATTGTTATTTTCTCTTTTTCTCTCTCTCCCTTGCATATCTCCCCCCTCTTGGCAATCTCACTCACCTCTCTCCTTTCTTTGTCACAACTCAAAAATAGGGTGTGATGGCACTTGTCTAACCCAGCATGACAAGTCAGTCTAAGCCTGTTCAATCATTACATATTACTAAAAATGGAAGATGTAAAGACTAAAATAGCAAATAAGTACAAGGAAATCGAACCAAAAACCATTGGTGTCACATGTACAAGCCTCTATATAACAATACTCAAAAAAATACAAGTCTCAATATCTAGTCCTTAAATAAAAAATAAAAAGATAAAGAATCCTCAAGGATCTGCTGAAGAGACAAACGACTGCCTCTCAAGAAATCCTAAAGCTTGATCCCCACATTATGAAAATCTAAAAAAAGGGACCGAGCTCATAACCTAAAAAAATATAGCAAAGGGTGAGCACCAGGTACTCAACAGAAGATCTAAACATAAGTAAAGAAAATGCTCTTTCCACACCAACCACATATCACTGAACTATACACTTGCACTCAGAAAAGTCTCAGCATAATAATAACAACAACAACAATAATATATATATATATATATATATATATATATATATATATATATGTGTGTGTGTGTGTATGTGTGTGTGTGTGTGTGTATGTGTGTGTACACAAACAATACAACAAATCGCTCCAATAATTATCACAAGATATAGATCAGATATACAATAGATGTCTCAGTATACAACTCGGTTATGCAACAAATATCTCAAGGTAATCTTAGATACTTGACAAATATAGATCAGGTATAAGCATCTCATATTCAACTTCAATTAACCAAATCAAATCACAAACTGAAAATAAGATGATATGGATTGCAATGAAATGAAATTAAGTGAAATGAAGCAATGCAATGTCAAGTAATCATGATGCGTGTATGTCCTATGATACACATCTGTTGATATAATCAAGCCAGAACCTATAGGGGACATATCTGTCCAGATACTTGCCTCGACTCGTGAGTCTCGTTCCTTGTATAATCAATGTCTCATATCACGGCTCATATGACCCATTCCCAATATAATAAATGTCTTATGCAACGGCTTGTCTAGCTCATTCTTTATTTTATATCAGTGTTACATACTATGGCTCGTGTAGCCCCTTCCTATTTTTTATTATTGTCTCTGTAATATCCTCTCACCTAATTTATTATACCTAGTCTAAGGCAAATTCCCTGAAAAAGTTGAGAAAAATATCTTAGAATTTACTGAGAGAAATGACGAGCCAACTACGACCCGTAGAGTGATATATGGCTCATAGATAGGACATGTATTTGCCCATGTGACTCAAAAAAATTTTCTAAGGCTGAGGCCTTTGAAAGAGTCATTCAATAGACCGTACTTCCTTCCACGAGCCGTGGATTGGATTTCACGGTTTGAAGTTTCAAAAATTATATTTCTAGATCTTGAATGACGATTAACAAGATAGCCCATGAACCGTTTCACGGCCCGTAGAAAAGGGTTCATAGAACCTAAGTCCCAATTCCAATAACCTAAATTTTGGGCGCGCTCCATCTACAAAGAGTCATTTTATGACCTGTGTACAACCGTGAGCCATAAACAGGCTTTCGTGGTTCTATTCGGCACTTTTAAGAGAGGGTATTTTTGTATTTTTAATTCTTTATAATTAAAACCTATGTCGCTTTGGGGCTGCTTTAGACCCCTTAGCAGTACCCTAAGAGTATTATTCTTCATTCTACACTTAGAATTCTTGAGAGCACAAAGAAGGGAAGAAAAGCTAGAGTTTTGAGTGTGTGATTGAAGATCGTTAAAGAGCCAACCGTCCTGTGAAATTTCAGGTATGTAAGGCTTTCTAAAGCGTTGGATTGAGTTCATCCACGTGTCCTTTTTATCATCCATATGAATCAAATTAGAGTATAGGAATTGAATAGTAAAGTTTTATAGTCCTAATCTTCAGGTTGCTTATATTTATATTGAGTTTTCATGTGTATTTATGACCGAATTGATAAGTTGCATGCTGGTTACATGATATTGGAGTATTAATTTATGTTTAACATTATGAACCCTAAATTTACCATTCTATATGATGCATATTGCATTAAATGAATTGAGATTATAGTTGTAAATGTCTGAACTGAGTAAACTGAGCATGACTAGAGTGTGATGAGCATATTATATGTCCTTATACAATGAATATGATTGATTGGAGTCTAACTAACTACTAATATTAGAGTCTTGGATGATTTGATGAGTTTTGATAGTATGCGTGATTGATAGTCCTGACTAGTTAATTTGTTGAGTGATTGGAGTTAATATAAAAATGCGATTGAGTTGATTGATATGAATATATTGAGTCATTGAAAGGAGTATTAATCACCAGTATGAGCATGGGTGGACAATAACTTTAACCCATAAACTACGTCGTGAGTGTAAGATAGGGGCTCTACCCCTTATGTCCCAAAAAGATGGACATTGATTGTCGATCTAGATGGGTTTGATTGTTCCTTACCTTGGAAAGTATTGGACGGTTATGGAAATGATGGTCTAAATGTTGTATCATCACCAACTCATATGTGATAGTTGTCTGTTAGAGAAACTCTCTTATTGTGCATATCTGATTTAAACCCTTCGCAATATTAGATTACCTAAATCATAAATTGATTAAATGAATTTAGTATAATAAAGGGTGGGACTATGTAATACGAAAATGTTTACGAGAATGTGTAATATTAAAATGTGCTCTTCCACGTTTTTCACTGCACTTGTGGTAGATACAAAATAAATACAACCAATGCTTAGTATCTTAGTAGTCTCAATATATCTTATCTAACTTTTTGAGTCCATCTTTACCCTATCGTTAGTTTGAATAGTCTTGTGCATATGGATCGAGGTAAAAGATTAGATTTAACGATTAAAAAAGAAATTATCACGACAAAAGATCAAATTGCAACTAAAGAAGATAAAACCAAAGTAAAAGCAACCATAAACCTTAATTTAAATCTCAAAACCTAGAGTCATAAGTACAAGACTTCTAAGTAACAGGAATGAGTAAATACAACATTGTATCACAAGTAAAATACATAATTTGGAATAGATAACAATATGAAGAAGTCGAAAAGAAATATCGACGAATTGAAGTCTGAGTCTCATCGCTGAATATGAAAAGTGAAAAGAAACTCTGCACAATAAGATCAACTGCTCTGTGGGAGTTCATGTGCTCAATCTGCAAGGAGATAGAAAAGTAGGGGTGAGAACACCGAAATGTACCTAGTAGGTTCTACCGAATAGGTAGGAGAATTATCCATTTACTTATGTATCAATCCACATCATACAATTATCACATACACACTTTTAATAACTCAAATTCAGTTCAAAAAAGATTAGTCAAGCCTACCTCGATGCCAAAATCGCACTCAAACTAAGCTTTCGATTGCTCCAAGCCTCAAGAACGATCTCGAATCAATCAACCACTATCAATATTAGATTATACATGTCAAGAGATAAATTTTGATACCCATATTGACATGAATTAGGGTCAAAGGTAAAATGGTCAAAATTAGGGCTAAATTTTGAAGTTCACAAATCTGAAATAGTCAATTTACAACTCTACACAAGAAAAGGAGCCCGTAGATGAAAATTTCACTAAAATCGAGCTCAAATTGAGGGAGAAATCAATAATTAAAGTTTCCAACTCAAAGACATAGAAAATCCAATTTTTATATATCCAAAATCATGAATTCCAAGGTAAAATCAAGAGAAAAGTGATAGAAGTTAGTCAATTTGATATTAAAATTACTTACCAAAACATTTTTCCCAAAAAGCCTCGTCAAAACTCACCCAACAAAGCTTGAAAATATTGAAAATGGTGTTCTTTATGAATTTAACAAGGCTTGACACAAATGCGAAGTGTACTACACCAGACATCAAATATCAATAATGCTCAATACTCAAAATCACAGAATGGACCCTCGAAATTCATTCGAAATCCAATGCACACAAATCATATATGCAAACAGATCGAAATTGATGTTTCAAACTCAATGAAACCAATCAGAATTTAAGTTTGAGGCCTCCTTGGACAGAACTTAATAGAACTCAAAGAAACTAATTAAAACTTAAAATACCCAAAATGCTTTTGAAAACTCTAAAAATTACAACAAATTATTTTTCAGTGTTAATTCACTACCTAAAACTACTGAAACTGTTGAAATTCTGACCAAAGTCAAACTATGATTCAAATTCAACTAAAATTATAACTTTTGATCTAAAATCTTCATTTTAACTCTAAATTTAGTTTCATCAGTTTTTCTAGTTTTGCATTCCAAAGCTGATGAAATCAACGAAATTGTATTTCGACTCTCAAAACTCAAGATGGCCTCAAAATTCAAAAATTTCAAACTTTAAGTATTTAAAAACTCTTTCTTTAGCAAAATTCTAAATTTTTACAAGATTTTTGGAATCTCATTTTTAGACTCAATCAAAAATGACTCAAGACAACTTTCAAGAAGAACAAAATAGTAATTTTATAAAAAAAAATACTAAAAACAACATTCAGGGTCATTACACCCTTAGACAGACAGATATTTTGAGTGGACCATTCATGTGCTAGAGGATATGCTCCAGACATGTGTTGTTGACTTTAGTGCCAAGTAGGACTAGCATTTGCCTTTGGCGGAGTTTATTTATAATAATAATTATCATTCTAGTATACAAATGGCTTCTTTTGAGTCCTTGTATGGCTAGAGATGTAGTTCACTCATAGGTTGATTTAATTCTATTGTGGTAGATAATCTTAATACCAATTTATTTAGAGATGCCATGGAATAGGTTCATTTAATTTAGAGTCAATTACTGAAAGCCCAGAGTCGCTAGAGGAGTTATGTTAGTAGACGGGTATCTTTAGAGTTCAAGGAGAATGACCTGGTTTGGTTTAGAATTTCACCCATAAAGGGTGTCATGGGGTTCAGGAAGAAGGCAAGCTCAACCTTAGGTATATTGGCCCTTATGGGATCCTAGGGAGAGTAGAAGAGGCAGCCTACAAACTTGCTTTGCCACATACTCTATCTTTTGTACATCTAGTATTTCATGTTTCGATGCTATGATGTTATATTTCAAATGTGCCTCATATGATTTCTCTTGATTCGATAAAGTTGGATCCAGATTTGACTTGTGAAGAAGAGTCTGTAGCCATTAAAGACAGACAGGTCTGAAAGTTGAGGAACAAAGTGATAGCTTTAGTGAAGGTTCGGTGATGATAACGGTCTATGAGAGAGGCTATTTGAGAGACAGTGTCTGATATGCAATCCTATTACCTTTATTTTTCGAAGACTTCAGATATGTCTCTTACTTTATAAGCGGGAAAAAATATGACATTTAGTAGTAAATGATGTAATGACCCTCAAAAGTCGTTTTTGATATTTTAAAAAAAATTATTTTGTCCTTCCTGATAGTTGCTCCGAGTCATGTTTGACTGATTTTGAAAGTCAGTTTTTGAGATCTTGTAAAAGAAGTTGAGATTTTGCTAAAAATTTAATTTTTAAAAGCCTAAGTTGTCTAATTTTAAAATTTTGAGTCATCTAATAATTTAAGTCTCAGAACAAAATTTCATCGATTACATCAGTTCTATAATATGGAATTGATCTAGAAGAGTTGTTGGAATCAGATTTGAAGTTGTTGTGTGGATTTCAGGTCTGAAGTTGGAAATTGAGTTAAAGTTTGACTTAAGTTTGATGTTGGTAAATATTTTGAGTTTCAGTACTCAGTGGATTTCTAATGGTTCCATCTATTTTAGAAGGTGGCTTTAATGCTAGAATGAGTCCTGTCATAATTTTAGGTACTCCGGTGGTATTTTGGCATTTTAAGTTGCCTAAGTTAATTTAGTAGTATCTAATAAAATTTTGGATTAAGAAGATCTCATATTCATTTTTTTATGATTCCATTGAGTCCAGGATATCAAATTTACTAAGATTGCATATATGATTTGTGTACGGAGTTCTGAACAAATCTCGAAGATTGATCCTGAGCTTTTGAAATTGTTTGAAAATTATTGTGTTCTACTGCCCAGGTGTCGCTTTAACAAGAAATTGGTCGCTAAAGCAAGGTAGGGTTTACCAACGCGTAGGTTCTTTATGACCAGGCTTCACTAAAGGCGAAGCTTGCCTCATTTATGGGTGTCGCTTAAGCGACACTTTGTCACTTTAATGACGTGAGAGACCTAATTTCAAGTCCCTGGTCACGAGTTTTGGCCATTCTCTCTTTTGGAACTTTGAGAGCTTGGGTTAGACAATTTTGACTTGGTTTTTAAAGAAATTTCATTGAAAAAGAGTATTTTTCAACTCCCTCTTTATTATCCATCGATTATTTCTTGATTTTAACATCAAAAATTGAGTTTTCAATTGAGGAATTTGAAAAAAAAATTATGGACTTGGAATTTTCACAAAATGGTGATTATGAGCTCATTTTAACTTTTGGAATTAATTTTTGCTAATGGATTTTCAATTTGAAATATTTTAATCTAAACATTTTTTGATTTTGGTCTCAATTTTCGATATTGAATTTTTGAACTATTTTGTCATTTTCCCCGAATTACTTGATTTTGGTGTCATTATTATGGAAGAATCTATTCTTGACTAGATTATGGAGTGTTGGATTCGATTTGGAAAGAGAAAGCACTCTTGTTGAATTAATTATTTGGCTAATTCGAGGTAAGTGAATTTTTAAACTTTGTTGAGTTTAATTAAACTTGGTATATTCCTTTTTTTGCATATTTAGGGTTAGTGAAATAATTTTAGCAGATGTGATGAGGGTAATGGGAATGTTGATGTGGCAATATGCATGAATTGACTTTTGAATTGGTGAGTACTTATTAATACTAATGATCCTTGAGTTGATAATGTAGTTTGAACTTGTACTTCTTGATTGTTAAAAGTGAGAATTATTTATATTGATCTAGTAGTTGAACCTTGTTCATGTTGATGTGAAAATGTCTATTGAAGTAATCTATATGTGATGCTGAGCTAGTTTGTATAATCTAGCATTTGTTGAGGTAGTTGAATTGAATTAGTGAAATGTGGATTCAATGAGGAGTTTTCTTGAGTTATAATGACAAAGTGATTATTGAGAATTTGAGTTATAATATGATGTAACTATCATATTATGCTTTTGAAGATGATTCAAGTGTTGAAAGAATAATGAGAAATCATTATTTGATTATTGAATAAATGATTCATGTGGACATCTTGCATACTCTTATGCTTATGAAAGTGATTATTGTATTATGATGATATGTTGTTTGATGTCATATATTGATAAAAAGCCAAAGAAAAATAGTCTCGGCTCGAAAAAGTAAATAAAAGTCAAAGGTAAATGGTCCAAGTAGAAAAAGAAAAGAAAAGCCTAAGAAAAATGGTTAAAGCTAGAGAAGAAAGTTAAATGTTGAAGAAAAATGATTTCGGTTGATACATAATTCATGTGTGGCCTCCATGAGTTTTGATTTGTTATATTAGCGAATGTGTATCGTAGAACAAACATGTATCACGATTATTTGACATTGCATTATGTTGCTTGCATATCATGACATTCTATTTTATTCCATGTTTTAAATATTTTACTTTATACTAAGTGTGATATGTTGATTGATTCTGTAATTGCAAGCTATTGAGATCAAATAGTTGAGAAGTTATGGACTGAAACTGTGATTACATATTATTTTATTATGTATGTTAGTCTTTCTTGCGTGTAGGTTTATAGGTTTGGAGGTATATAGTTGGGATAGAAAGAGTGCTTGAGTTCTTTATTCTTTACTTGTGGTTAGGTTCTTTTATTGGGTACTTGTTGGTACTCACCCTTGTTTCTATTCATGTGTGTGGATTGTGAGCCCAAATTCAATTGACGTTTCTATTCTTCTTATAGATTAAACTTGTGATAGACTAAGAGGTGGTTGCTTGGCTTGTTGTTCTAGCCTACTCTCAAGATTATCAGACTCTTTTATTAGTTTTGTTCTATTTAAAAAACAAGGACTATGGAGACTTGTATTATTTTTCTTTTTGATACTGTTGTAGTAGAGACTTGTACACATGACATCAGTTCTTGGATGGTTTTAGATTATGGTTATGTTTTATGCCTTTCCGTTGCTATTTAGATTATATTATTACTTTAGCTTCCACATTTTGTTGGTTATAACTTGTTTAGTCCTAACTTATATCGGTGGGTTAAAGGCAAGTACTATCACCCAATTTTAGGTGGTGACAATTTAACTTATTGATTTATGATTTCTATTTTATTGGGATTTAACTTAGCGCCGAGAGGACTTTGAGGTAGGACTAAGTCTGAAAGCTCAAAAAAATGATCCAAGGGAGCTCTAATAGCAACCTCTAATCCCTAACTATGTACTCTCGTAGGTTGCTTGTGTAGGCTTAACTAGTGGATCCATATATAGCTCATAATGATTATAATATTCTCATGGAGTCTACCTTGACAAAGCAACCTTTTCATTTTCTATATGAAAGTAATATCAGATTCCATGTTATAGCTCACATAATCTTTGTTAAAAAAGGTCTTAGGCCTAACTCACACCCCAAAAGCTAGCTCAAAAGGAGGAAGATTACCTAAACCTTATAAGGAGACCACCCATCCCATTAACCACCAATGTGGGACTTTGTGTCTCAACACCCCCCCCCCTCATGCCCAGTGCTTAGCATCTGATGCGGGAATAATTTTTTGGGGCCCAACATTGGGTGAGACGGATCCTACTCTGATACCATATTGAAGTAGGTCTTAGGCCTAACTCACACCCCAAAAGCTAGCTCAAAGGGAGGAGGATTGCCTAAACCTTATAAGGA
>JAOTQJ010161982.1:0-27686 GCA_025642045.1 Solanum sejunctum | reverse complement strand
TTGAATTGCATGATTTTGAACAAGTATCATGAACTCACCATGTGTTTGATAAAATGTCAAGTCAAGAATTCTCAAGTTATTGATGTTCTATTTCATGATTTATATATCAAGTGACTATATGATGATTAAGGGCTTTCAAGCATGTATTGAATTCATGAAGAGTATCTATGATTTTAATAGTATCAAATTAAGCCCTATTTCAAGATTTTTTACCTCTTGTGAGACATTCATATTAAAGAAAGGGTTCATGTATGATTATGATCTACTCTCATGTTCAAGTTAGGCTCACCACTAGAGTTCAAGCATGTTTCAAGAGCTACTCATGTCATGTTTCCATGTTTTTTACAAGCTATACAAGTTATTATTATTTCAAACATTCCATGGATTTGACTTAACACTGATTGAAGCTTAAGATGGGAGCTCGACTCAAGGGGTCCTTATATAAAGTCTTTAGTTTCTAAGCTATGTGCCACCATAAGATTATGATTCTTACCCTTGCTATACTAATGATCCATCTCGTCATATTATCATGTTTGGTTTGCCTTGGCAAGTAGATCACACCTAGATGGGGGGTGTCATGCCTATCCACCTTACCGAAGGGGTTTCATACCTTGGATTCTAAGTTGTAGCTACTTGATCTATGTCGGTTGAGGTCACTTTCCACATATGTATGCTATATATATTGTTTTATTATGAGCATTAATCAATCATTCCATGTTGAGTATATATATCTATTGCTTATGATTATGTATTTGACTATTCAAGATTGCGTTTTGTTGCATTGCATCCCACATACTTAGTATATTCAAAGGTACTAATGCATACTCTATGCCTACATGATATTACCATGTAGGGATCGGAGCACCTTTTGATCATCCTCCACGTGGCTAGTTCGATACTTCGGAGTTAAGCATTGGTGAGTCCTCCAGTTCGAGGACACTATCTACATTACTCTTTCTTTTGAGACTTTTTTATGTTGAACACCTATATTATGAGGGTGAGCCCAGAAAGTGTTTTGGCCCTTGCTCTATTCCGTGTTAGAGGTATTGTTAGATATTATGATGAACTCATGCTATGAGCTCGACTCTTTTATGCTTTTATGACTATCAAGATTTCTCTTAGTCCTACTTCTCGTTTTATTATATCTCTTGTTGTTTATTTTGCTTCCACGACCAAGGATATGTGATTGATCTGCTAAGAGGCTTCTTTGGGGTCCCTTCGGGTTTCCATTCATCGTGCCATGTCTAGTACCTAGGCTTGGGTTGTGACAAACTTGGTATTAGAGCACTAGGTTGTTAATGGTCCTCAGAAATCCAACACACCGCATTGATTAGGATCTTAATTAGGGTTGTGAAACGTGCCACAATTATGAATAGGAGGCTATGAGGTGTTTTAGGAAATGTTTCACTTTTTCATGGTGTATATCAATCTTTAGGTGTAACTATAAGCTTTTCCCCTAACACTTTTTCCAAGGGGAAGACTAAGGAGAGCCCATACTTACAAGGAGAAATCGGCCCCTCCCGTTTCTCAAGCTCCACAGTATGGAAGGGTAGCCCTAGAAGAGTTTCGAGATGCTATCGTAATGTTGGCCCGTGCTATGACCAACCAAATGAACCAAGAGGCTCTAGGGTGAGGCATTTCACAAGAATGAACCCACCAGAGTTCTATGGATCCAAGCAGGAAGAGGATCCCTAAGAGTTCATTGATGAGGTGTATAAAGTGCTATCTATCATGGGCGTCAATTTGGAAGAGAAAGTGGAGTTAGGGGCCTATCAACTCAAAGGTGTGGCCCAAATTTGGTTCACCCAATGGAAATTGGAGAGGAGATAATTATACTCTTTCTTAGGAGGAGTTCAAAGTCGCATTCTTCAACCGGTGCTTTCTTATCGAGCTAAGAGAGGATAAGATGATGGAGTTTAGGAGTTTATGAACCTTAAGGAAGGTTCCATGAGTGTGAGGAAGTATTCCCTCAAGTTCAATATGCTCTCCAAGTATGCTCTATAATTGGTTGCCGAACCTAGATTAAGGATAGAAAAATTTGTGTTGGGAGTGTCCAACTTGGTTAATGAGGAGTATTGTACCGCCATGCTAGTAGGTGATATGGATTTTACCATCTCATAACATATGCCAAGCAACTAAAGGGGGGAAATCTTAGAAAAAGAAGAATGGTGAGTCCAAAAGGTCTTATTTGAAGGTGGTTTCCTAGGTTCCAAGGGTGGATAGTTTCCTAAAGGCCACAAGTTCCAAGGCCAAGTGTCTTCCAATGCTCCTAATAAGAGGTTTTCTAATGATAATCAAAGAATTCAGGGTGGTAATGGTGCAATGACTCACCCTAACAGCCAAAGGTGTAGTAGGAACCATAGAGCGCCATGCATGAGAAACTCTAATGCTTGATTTAGTTGTGGTGAAGTGGGTCACAAGGTAATTGATTGTGCTCATGCTCAAAACAAAGGTAGAGATGGTCATCCACAAGGCCAAGGTACTGATGCGGGTCCAAGGGAAAAGGAGGCCAACAAGGGGGTGCTCAAAGGCAAAAATAAATTCTATGCTCTTCAAGGAAGGCAATGGGTGGATGAAGTGCCCTATGTCATCATCGGTATGTTAGTGGTTTTCAATTTTAATGTGTATGACTTGATAGATCCAAGTGCCACTCTTTCTTTCATTACTCCTTTTGTTGCGAAAATTCTTCATATGAGTCCCGACTTGTTATGTGAACCGTATGAAGTTTCTAACCCCCGTTGGTGAGTCCATTTTTGCTAAAAGAGTCTATAGAAATTGTCCCGTGTTCATATTGCATAAAGTCTTGCCTTATGATTTTGTTGAATTAGATATGGTGGATTTGGATGTCATTCTTGGGATGGTTTGGTTGTGTGCATATTATGCTTCTATTGATTGTAGAACGTGTAGGGTAAAATTCTAATTCCCTAATGAGCCCATCCTTGAATGAGAAAGTCGTGATGTGGTGGTTAAGGGTAGATTCATTTCTTATCTTAAAGTACAAAAGTTGATTTCTAATGATTGCTTTTATCATCTTGTGAGGCTTAGGGATGTTGAGTCCAAAATCTTTCCTATTGAGTCGGTTCTGGTGGTTAATGAGTTTCTAGATGTCTTTTTCGATGAGCTTCTCAATGTTCCTCCTAAAAGGGAAATATACTTTGGTATAGACCTCCTTCCTGATACTCAACCCATTTCCATTCCCCCTTACCGTATGGCTCTAGCGAAATTGTAGGAGTTAAAGGATCAATTGAGGGATTTGTTAGAGAAGGGTTTCATAAGGTCTAGTCAGTCACCTTGGGATTCATCGTGTTGTTTGTGAAGAAAAATGATGGTTCTATTAGAATGTACATTGATTACTGATAACTTAATAGGGCTACCATAAAGAATAAGTACTCTTTACCAAAGATTGATGACCTTTTTGATCAACTACAAGGGGCTAATAACTTTTCTAAGATTGATCTTTGGTCCGGATACCATCAAGTGAAGATGAGGAGTATGATATTCCCAAGACAACTTTTTAGACTCGGTATAGTTACTTTGCGTTTGTGGTTATTTCATTTGGATTAAATAATGCAACGACTATATTTATGGATCTCATGAATAGGTTCTTTAAACCCTACCTTGACATGTTTGGGATGGTCTTTATTGATGATATATTGATTTATTCCCGGAGTAAGGAAGAGCATGTGAAATCACTTGAGAGTTTGAGAAATGTAAATTTTGGTTGAGAGAGGTTGCTTTTCAAGGGCATGTGGTGTCAGGTGATAGCATTAAGGTGAATCCAAAGAAGACATAGATGATTAGAAATTAGCCTATACCCTTGACTCTGTCGGATATTAGGAGTTTCTTCGGTTTGGTGGATTACTACCGAAGGTTTGTGAATGCTTTTTCTTATATTGCTTCCCCTATGACAAAGTTTACCCAAAATAAAGCAAACTTCATGTGGACCGATGAATGTGAAAAGAGTTTTCAGGCCTTGAAAGGTAAGCTTATCTCCGCTCCTATCTTAGCTCTACCGGAAGGGTTGGAAGGGTTTGTGGCATATGGTGAAGCCTCAAGAATTGGTTTGGGATATGTTTTGATGAAAAATTGGAAGGTGATAGGATATACCTCTAGGAAACTTAAGGTGCATGATAAGAGTTTAAATGACCCCAAAGATGCCTGAAAAATGTTTCTCTAAAATGTCCATAATCGTATTTTTTATATATCTCAAAATATATGCTTGATATCGAAAATCGAACTTCATATTCTTTTTCATTGGGAAAAATTGAGTGAGAAATGGGTATAATCTGAAATTTAGAGGACCCATACTGAAAAATGAATTTCACAAAAATTTCAAATTTCAGTAGGGGTACAAATTTGCTCTGTGACTCGGAGCCATTGCGAAGATGTGCTATGTCACGACCCAAGCCTAAGGCCTAGACGTGACATGATGAATGGGTAACCCGAAGGGACCTCAAACAAGCCCTTTAGCATATCATCATACATCCTTGGTTGCAAAAATATAAAAAAGACATATTCAATTAAAGTAAGGGCAAGGGGACTAAGGGAAACTTGCATAAACATCGAAGTCAAAAGTCAAGAGTCAAGCTCATACATAGTACGCACCTTGTCCAACATATACCTCTAAAACATAGAAAGAGCAGGGGCCAAGACATGGTAATCGAGCTCACCCTCATTGTCGAATATAACATAATGTAGTGTCTTAATACCTAGATAGTAGGGAAAAGACATAACCAAAGTCCCCAAAATGGAGGACTCACCACAAGCTTAGAGTAGCACTGTCTAACCACGTGGAGGAGGAGGAGGAGGATCAACATGGACACCGGTTCCTACATGGTGATATCATGTAGACAAGAGTATGCCTTAGTACGTTTAAATATACTAAGTATGTGATATGCAATGTAACAATAGATAAGTATGACAATCCAAAATGCAAGACTATGGGCAATAGACATAGTATAACAATATGGCAGGTATAATCAATGCATAAGTAAAATATGCTAAGTAAATTATACTTGTATAGAATATCATATGTGAATATGAGACCAAGCTAGCTCTCCAAGGTACAAACCCCTTGGTAGGTTGGTGATGATTGCACTGATCACCCTAGTGAATGAGGAATAAACCCCTTATTTAGGTTGGTGATGATTGCACCCATCACCCTAGTAAATAACTATAAACCCCTATCTGGTTGGTGATGATCACACCCATCACCTTAGTGAATGAGTATAAACCCCTATCCAGTTGGTGATGATCGCACCCATCATCCTAGTGAATGAGTATAAACCCCCATCATGTTACCCGACTCTTTTCCCCTGCGTTGGGCATAGTCTATGCAACACTTTATATAGGATTCATTATAATCTCTAATGCAAAACCTCATATAGGAATAATCATGTTCATAAGCTCATATCTTTTATCATTTCATCACTATATAATCATCATAACATCATTCATATCATATCTCATACTTTGGACCTTCAATTCTTCAAGAAACCATAATCGGATATTTTATCAAGCACCTTGGGGGTGTGTAATGGGGGTAAAAGAGCATTCAATTTAGAGATGAAATCATGCAGGAAAATCAGTGGTAAAACCTTTAATCAACACCTTGCAACATCCCCAAGACATTCATATCAAAACTCCTCATTAAATCCAATATTAGATCTAAGATGTGAAGCTCAAAACATGCTAAAACAACCATACTTTCATGTATTAGAATCATTGTACAGTAAATTTCTCAATATTATAGACTCATATGTAAAATCAACTTTAAATTTTGCAATATTAAGTAAAGGAGGGTTTAGGTACCATGGGTGAAAGGACACAATTGTTCAACACCACATATCTTAGCTTTTAAGAAGTTCTTGGTGAAGGAGACTTGAGGTTTGAAGAGAATTCTTAAATCCGGATGAGGGTTTTGGGACTTGGTTTTTGAGAGTAAAATAAGAATAAGTGTGGGAATGGATTTTGGGAAGTATTTAGGGTGATATAAGAATAAAATAATTCTAAGTATAAGTGAAAACATGCTTGGAAAATTTGGGCCCAACACTTGGAAAAATATATTGAGCAAGCTAAAAAAATGACAGCGCCTAGATACACATCTCCGCGTCATAGAGGCGACGCGAAAACTCCAATTACACTGCTCCATGTCACAGAAGCGATGCAGAAAGCTCTTTGGAAATTGCACCACAGGCAATTTAATAAATTGATTTCTTCTCTTTAAAATCGAGGTTAGACCGTTGTCACCCTAACTTGTACCCCCCGAACAAGAATATTAAGTTGGATTTTTTAAAAACCAAATAGGATTTTTAGATATAAAGAAATCAAAATATTGGGCATCCCCAGGCATGTTTTTAGGAACTTTTTTGAGTCATTTCAATATCTCCCCCTTGGGAACATTCGTCTCCGAATGTAGAAGAGATGTACAAGATAAGAGTGATCATGAACAAGTCAGCCCCAACATGAATGCAACATAACATGTAGAACACCATTTTCAAATTCTCAACATAAGTGTAAATCATAAGCTTACCAACTTAAACATGAATAGATATGAATGACTTAAGGGATTAAATGTAAGGCTTGAAGTCACATATGGAACTTAGGAGTAGTATCTTAGGCCCGAGTGGACTGGAAGAGATAAGGGTACCACTTTTGCATGTCCGCTTCAGCCTCCCAAGTAGCACTTGCGACTTGTTGGTTCTTCCAAAGGGCCTTAACGGATTCTACCTCCTTGTTTCTCTATCTCTTTACTTGCCTATCCAAGTTCTGAACCCGCACCTCTTTATAAGTTAAGTTGTCCTCAACAACACCCACAACATTAACAGGCATAATGGAATTAGGATCACCAACATATTTTCTAAACATAGGCACATGAAAGACCAAATGAACCAATTCCATTTCACTAGGCAAATCCAACTTGTAGGCCATATTAACAGTCCTCCTCATCACCCTGTAAGTACCCATATATCTAGCGCTTAACTTTCCCTTCTTACCAAAATTGACCATACCCTTCATGGGTGAGACCTTCAAATAGACCCATTCACCAACCTTAAACTGAAGCTTCCTCCTTCTCACATTGGCATAAGACTTTTGGTGACTTTCAGCTATTTTCAACCTTTCTCTAATTACCCTAACCTTCTCCATAACATCCACAACCAGATCCAGACCCAACAAAGCCACCTCTCCAATCTCAAACCACCCAACCAGTGATCTACAATGTCTACCATAAAGAGCCTCAAAAGGAGCCATACCAATGTTTGAATGATAGCTATTGTTATATGTAAACTCAACTAATGGAAGATGATCATCCCAACTACCCTTAAGCTCCAATACACAATCCCTAATTATGTCGTTACGTGTTTAGATAGTCCTTTCAGCTTGGCCATCCCTTTAAGGGTGAAAGGCCGTACTAAGTTTTACCTTGGTTCTAAGACCTTTTTGGAAGGACATGCAAACGTGTGAAGTAAATTGTGCACCACGATCTGATATGATGGGCAAAGGAAGCCCATGCAACCTCACTAATTCATGAATGTAAAACCTAGCATAATCCTCAGTCCCATATGTGGTCTTAATCGTATGTACCAAATTCATTTCACTAGGCAACTTCAACTCATAAGCTACCTTGCCATCCCTCTTTATCACCTTATAAGGACCAACATACCTTCGAGAACTTCCCTTTTTTTTCGAACCGGACCACAACTTTCATTGGAGAAACCTTCAAATTGACCCAATCACCCACTTGGAATTCTAGGTCCTTTCTTCGTACATCAGCATATGATTTTTGATGACTTTGGGCTATCCTTAATCTTTCCCTAATCATCTTAACCTTCTCAAGAGCATCCATAACTAGATTCGACCCCAACAAAGCCATCTCATCAAGCTCAAACCAAACCACCAGTGATCTACGAAGTCTCCAATAAAGAGGTTTAAAAGGAGCTATACGATGCTAGAGTGATAGCTATTGTTGTAGGCAAACTTAATCAATGGGAGATGGTCAACTCAACTACCTTTAAGCTCCAAGACATAAGCCCGAAGCATATTTTCAAGTGTTTGAATTATCCTTTCCTCTTGGCCATCCGTTTGAGGTTGAAAGGCCATACTAAATTGAACTTTAGTTCCAAGAACCATTTGAAAAGATCTCCAAAAGTATGAAGTAAATTATGCACCACGATCCGATATAATGGATAAGAGAACCCCATGCAACCTCACTAACTCATACATGTACAACCTTGCATACTCCTCAGCCCCATATGTAGTCTTAATGGTAGAAAGTGAACTGATTTCATCATCCTATCAACCACCACCCGTATGGAATCAAAATATTTCCTAGTCTTGGGCAACCCAATCACAAAGTCCATATTAATCACCTCTCATTTTCAAGAAGGAATCTTTATATCTTGGGTTAGGCCACCTAGCCTTGGTGTTTCGCTTTGACTTGTCTACAACTATGGCAACTGGAAACAAATTTGGCAATATCTCTCTTCATGCCTCCCTACTGATACACTTCCCTTAAGTCTCTATACATTTTGGTGCAGCCGAGGTGGATAGAATAAGAGGAATTATGGGCTTCATCAAGAATTCTCTCCCTCAAACCATCAACACATGACACACACAACCTACCTTGATGTCTAAGGGCCCCATCTCCCCATTGGGAGAAAACCTCTATCTTGCCCTCTCTCACCAAGGCCTTCAACTCAAGCAAAGAGGAGTCTAGATCTTGTTTAGCTGTTACCTCATCGATCAAGGAAGATTTAGAACTATCAACACCACCACCACCATTATCCACATCCTCCAACCTAACCCCCAATCTAGCAAACCTATGCACCTCCCTAGCCATCTCCCTATCGCCATCATCCACATGAGCTAGGCTACCCATTCACACCCGACTAAAAGCATCTGCCATAATATTAGCCTTACCCGGATGATAATGCACACTCATGTCATAGTCCTAAAGGAGTTCTAGCCACTTTCATTACCTCAAGTTATGATCTTTTTGAGTGAAAACATATTGAAGGCTCTTGTTAGGCGAAGACATCAACATGCACCCCATACAAATAATGTCCCCAAATCTTTAATGCGAACACCACGGTGGCTAATTCAAGATAATGGGTAGGGTAGTTCTTTTCATGCACCTTGAGTAGACTAGAAGCATAGGCTATTACCTCACCATTTTGCATTAGTACACAACCCAAACCAACTCTAGCTGCATCACAATACACAACAAAACCCTCAAGCTCGGCTGGTAGAGATAATATAGGAATGGACATAAGTTTATCTTTAAATGTTTGGAAGCTTTTCTCACATTCATCGGTCCATACAAATTTCACCTTCTTTTGAGTCAATTTTGTCATAGGAGAAGCAATGGAGAAGAACCCATTCACAAACCTTCTATAGTAACATGCAAGCCCCAATAAACTCCTAATATTCGACGGGATCAATGGTCTAGGCCAATTCCTAATCATATCAGTATTCTTAGGATCCACTTTTATGCCATCCCCTGACACTACATGACCCAAGAATGCAACCTCCTTCAACAAAAACTCACACTTATCATATTTGACATATAATCTCTCCTACCTTAACCTTTGCAACACAACCCTCAAATGATCCATATGCTCTTCCCTACGATTAGAGCAGATCAAAATATCATTAATGAAGATCACCACAAAGGAATCAAGGTAGGGCTTGAAGACTCTATTCATTAGGTCCATGAAAATGGCTGGTGTATTAGTCAACCCAAAGGATATCACTACAAATTCATATTGCCCATATCTACTCCGGAAGGCCTTCTTGGGAAGTTCACACCCCCTTACTATCACTTGATCGTATCTGAACAAAAGATCAATCTTAGAGAAAAAGCTAGCTCCCATAATTGGTCAAACAAGTCATCAATCCTTGCAAGAGGATATCTATTCTTTATAGTGACCCTATTGAGTTGCCAGTTGTCAATGCACATTCTAAGTGACCCATCCTTCTTCTTTACAAAAAACACCGGCGCACCCCAAGGGTATTGGCTGGGTCTTATAAACCCCTTCTCCAACAAATACTTCAATTGTTCGTTTAACTCCTTCAACTCTGTCGGGGCCATGTGGTAAGGGGGAATGGAGATAAGTTAGATGTCAGGAAGGAGATGTATACCAAAATCTATCTCCCTTTTGGAAGGGACACTGGGAAGGTCATTTGTAAAGATATCAAGAAACTCATTGACAATTAGAACCGACTTAATGGAATGGACTTTGGACTCCATATATTTGACTCTCACAAGATGATACAAACACCCCTTGAAAAATCAACTTATGAGCTTTAATGGATGAGATGCATCTACCCCTCACTACCACGTCATGACTTTTTCACTCAAGGACCAGCTCAGTAGGGAATTGAAACTTGACCCTACGGGTTCTACAATCAATAGAAACATAGTATGCATGCAAACAATCCATTCTAAGAATAACATCAAAATCAACTATGTCGAATTCAACAATATAACAAGGTATGATTTTATGCAATATGCAAACCAGACAATTCCTATACTTCCCTCTAGCAACAATGGATGCACCAATAGGAGTAGACGTTTCATATGACTCATGCAACAACTCTGACTCAATATAGAACTTTTTAGCAATAAATGGGGTAACAAAGCAAAGGGTGGCACCTAGATTAATCAATGCATATACATTAAGATCAAAAATTTTCAACATACAGGTAATAACATCGGGGGACTCACCAACCCTTGTCTCCCATGTAGAGCATAAAAATGATTGTGCCTTAGGCACGACCTTGAGGACTACCTCTACCCAATGGGATCGCATTTGCACTCCGAACCTTGCCACAGTTTATTGGACAATCAACCCTCTTGTGACCAAGCTCCTCACAATAAAAACATGCATTGGTACCCTTTAGACGTGGGCCCTTATGACTCCCTTCACACTTAGGACACATATCAATGGGAGTCACACTACCAACATTACCTTGAGGCCTAGGGAAGTCATTGGCAAACCCCCTATTAGTAGCATGAGGAGGCCTCGGGCCTTGAAATCTAGCACCCCTTTGGAACTTACCCTCAAGGCGTGCTTTCTTGGCCTCATGGACCCTCCCCTTTCTCAACTTTTCTTCTTCATTTTCTTGGCGTATGTCATCACCCGAGATAAGTCCATGTCACCAATAATCATTGTGAATCGGCACTCTTCACTTACGAAATAGGAGACCCCCATAACAAACTTATTCATTCTGGACCTCGAATTGGCCATCAAGTGAGGAGCATACTTTGAGAGTTGGTTAAATTTGAGGTCATACTCCCTCACACTCATACCACCTTGCTTCAAGTTCATAAATTCAACCAATTTTGCTTCCTTAAGCTCAAGAGGGAAGAAGCAATTAGGGAAGGCCAACTTGAATTCCTCCCAAAGCACCATATAGCCATTAACTTTCTCACCTCTCCATTGGTCAAACCAAATCTGGGCCACACCTTTGAGTTGGTACGCTGCCAACTCCGCCTTCTCATTTGGCCCTACACCCATAATAGATAAGATTTTGTAGATTTTATCAATAAACTCTTGTGGATCTTCATCCACCTTCAAACCATGGAAAACCTTATCCATAGCGTCGACAACCAGACTGAGATACAATAAAGCCACCTCTCTAATCTCAAACTACCCAACCGATGATCTACAGTGTCTACCATAGAGAGCCTCAAAAGGAGCCATACCAATATTTTAATGATAGCTATTGTTATATGCAAAATCAATCAATGGAAGATGATCATCCCAACTACCCTTAAGCTCCAATACACAAGCCCTAAGTATGTGCTCAAGTGTTTTGATAGTCCTTTCGGCATGGCTATTCGTTTGAGGGTGAAAGATCGTACTAAGTTTTACGTTGGTTCCAAGACCTATTTGGGAAGACCTCCAAAAATGTGAAGTGAATTATGCACCACAACCCGATATGATGGACAAAGGAAGCCCATGCAACCTTGCTAAGTCATGACTGTAAAACCTAGCATAATCCTCAACCCCATATGTAATCTTAACCGATAGAAAGTGAGCCAATTTCGTCATCCTATCAACCATAACCCATATGGAATCAAAAGCCTTTATAGTCTTGGGCAACCCAACCACAAAATCCATATTAATCTCTTCCCACTTCAATGTAGTAATTTTTATTTCTTGGGTTAGGACAACAGGCTTTTGATGTTCAGCTTTGGCTTGTTGGCAACTATGGCAATCGTATACAAATTTGGCAATGTCCCTCTTCATGCCTCCCCACTAATACATCTCTTTCAAATCTCTATATATCTTAGTAGACCCGGGGTGAATAGAGTAAGATGAACCATAAGTCTCATTGATAATCTTTTCCTTAAAGCCATCAACACAAGCCACACACAACCTACCATTGTATCAAAGGGCACCATGTCCCCCTTGGGAAAAAACCTTCACCTTACCCCCTTTCACCAAGGCCTTCAATTTTAACAAGGAGGGATCAAGATCTTGCTTAGCTTTCACCTTCTCAACCAATGAAGATTTAGAACCGTCAAAAACAACAACACCATTATCAACCTCTTCCAACCTAACTCCCAATCTAGCCAACTGATGGACCTCCCTAGCCACCTCTATGCTACCATCACGAACATGAGCTAGGCTACCCATAGACACCCTACTCAAAGCATCCGTCACCACATTAGCCTTACTGGGATCATAATGCACACTCATATCCTAGTCCTTCAGGAGTTTTAACCACCTTCTTTGCCCCAAGTTGAGATCTTTTGATGAAGACACATTGGAGACCCTTATGATCAGTGAACACATAAATATGCATCCCATACAAATACTGATGCCAAATCTTTAATGTAAATACAACGACGGCTAACTCAAGATCATGAGTAGGATAATTCTTTTCATGTACTTTGAGTTGTCTAGAAGCATAAGCTATCACCTTAACATTTTGCGTCAAAACGCAACCCAAATCTGCTCTAGAAGCATCACAATACATAACAAATTGTTCTAGCCCTTCTGATAGTGACAATATTGGAGCGGACACAAGCTTATCTTTTAATATTTGGAAACCCTTTTTGCACTCATTGGACCACTCAAATTTGGCTTTCTTTTGAGTCAACTTGGTTATGGGAGAAGCAATAGAAGAGAATCCATTCACAAACCTCCTACAGTAACCCGCTAAGCCCAAGAAACTCCTAAAATCTGACAGGGTCAATAGTCTAGGCCAATTTCTAATCACATTCATCATTTTAGGATCCACCATAATACCACTCCCGATAACACATGACCTAGGAAGGCAACCTCTTTTAATAAAAATTGACACTTATCATATTTAGCATACAACTTCTCTTCCCTCAACCATTGCAACACTACACTCAAATGACCTATATGCTCTTCCTCACTATGTGAATAGATCAAAATATCACCAATGAAGACCATAACAAATGAATCTAGGTAGGGCTTGAAGGCCCTATTCATAAGGTCCATGAAGATAGCCCATGCATTGGTCAACCCAAAGGACATCACAACAAACTCAAAATGGCCATACCTAGTCTGGAAGGCCATCTTGGGAATGTCACACTCCATCACCTTCAGTTGATGATTCTTGGACCGAGATTAATATTAAAGAAGTGGCTAGCCCCTTGCAATTGATCAAACAAATCATCAATCCTTGAAAGAGGACACATATTCTTGATGGTGACCCTATTAAGTTATCGGTAGTCAATACACATTTTAAGAGACTCATCCTTATTCTTCACAAACAACACCGGTGCACCCCAAGGTGATTGGCTAGGCCTAAGAAAACCTTTCTCCAACAAATTCGTCAGTTGCTCTTTCAACTCCTTTAACTCCATCGAGGCCATATGGTAAGGGGAATAGAAATGGGTTGAGTATCGGGGAGAAGGTGTATGCAAAAATCTATTTCTCTTTTGGAAGGAACACCGGGAAGGTCATTTGGAAAGACAACAAGAAACTTATTTACAACCGAAACTGACTCTATGGGAAGGACTTTAGACTCCTCATCCCTAACCCTCATAAGATGATAAAGACACCCCTTAGAGGTCAACTTACGGGCTTTAATGCAAGGGATGAACCTACCCTTGACCACTACATCATGACTTTACCACTCAAGAACGGGTTCATTTTGAGTTCTACAACCAATAGAGGCATAGTATACAAGGTTCTACATCAAAATCAACCATATCCAACTCCACAAGATTACAAGGCAGTATTTTATGCAAGTTGCAAATGGGACAATTTCTATAGACCCTTCTAGCAACAATAGATGCACCAATAGGAGTAGATACCTCATATGACTCCCACAACAATTCGAGCTCAACATGGAACATTTTGGCAACAAAAGGGGTAATTAAAGAAAGAGTGGCACCCGGGTCAATCAATGCATACACATCAAAATCAAAGACTTTTAACATACCAATAACAATGTAGGGCAACTCATCAACCCATTATCTCCAATGCAAAGCATAAAATCGATTGTGATTTGGGGAACCATTTGTCGGCCACCTCTCGCCAAAGGAACCACATAGCACCTTGCGGACGAACCTCCTTACCCTTGTTCTGATTTTGAGGGAAATCCTCCACCTTATGCCGAACTTCCCCACAATAATAACACGCATTAGTGTACCTTAAGCACGGGCCACTATGACCCCTAATACACTTTGGACACCCACCATTGGGAACCATACACCCAACACCTTGGGCCTTGGAAAGTTATTGGCAACCCCTTTATTATGTGTAGGAGAAGACCCTTGGCCTTGATGGAATGGACCACCCTTTCGACTGTGGAACTTCCCCTTAAAAAGAGCCCTTTTGGCCTCATGACCCCACCTGTTCCTCAACTTCTCCTCCTCCATTTGTTCGGCATATGTCATCAACCAGGACAAATCCATGTCACTAATCAACATAGTAGACCAACATTTTTCACTTATAAAATTAGAAACACCCATCACAAACTTATTCATTCTAGGCCTTGGGTTGGTAATCAAGTTAGGAGCATATTTACAGAGTTGAGTGAACTTGAGGGTATACTCCCTCAAACTCATAAAAAGACCCTTGTCTTAAATTCATAAACTCGACCAATTTGGCTTCCTTAAGCTTAAGAGGGAAGAACCGATTAAGAAAAACCACCTTGAACTCCTTCCAAAGCACCATATTATTGATTTCCTTCTCTTCCTTCCATTGGTTAAACCAAATTTATGCCACCCCCTTGAGTTCTAAACCGCGGACTCCGCCTTCTATTCTGATCTAATACCCATAAGAGCCAAAGCCTTGTAGACCTCATTAATGAACTCTTGAGGGTCCTCATTCATCTTTGACCCACAGAATTCTGGTGGATTCATCCTCATGAAGTCTCTAACCTGAGATGCCATTGCTAGAGTAGGGGGCTTGGGCCCCTTGATTGGCTTGATTAGCCACAACTTGTGCAAGCAAAGTAAGAGAATCCCGTAGCTTACTATGAGCCGGTTGTCCCTTGGGTGTACAAGCTCTTCTTCCTCTTATGTTAGGCATGATCTAGCATAGCAAAGAATAATTGTTGGGGAGGGGGAACCTTATTTCAACTCTATAGAACACTTAGAACACAAAGAAGGGAAACATTTCCTAAAAGGCCTCATAGCCTCTTACTCATAGTTGTGGTGCACAACACAACCATGAATAAGACTCTAATCGAGGTGGTATATTGGACGTCGAGGATCTAACAACCTAGTGATCTGATACCAAGTTTGTCACAATCCAAGCCTAGGCCCTAGATATGACACGACGCATGGAGAACCCGAAGGGACCCCAAGCAAGCCTCTTAACATATCATTACAAATCCTTAGTTGCGGAAGCAATGAAATATAACAAGGAATAGTAAGTAGGGATAAACGAGTCTTAAGGAAAACTTTCATATCATAACATCAAGAGTCAAGAGAGAGTCAAAGCACATAGCATAATACAAAATATGTCCAACAACACCTCTAAAAATTAGATACTTAGCGGGGGCCAAGACAAGCTATTGGCTCACCCACATAGTAAATATAGATATAAAAGAAACAGTCTTAGAACATAGTATGAGATCATAAATGTCATCCCCGAAATGGTGTACTCACCAAAGATCTTGAGAGAAGTCATACTAGCCATGTGGAGGATGATCAAGTGGGGCTCTAGTTCCTACATGGTGACATCGTGTAGGCATAGAATATGCATTAGTATGTTTGAATGTACTAAGTATGTAGGATGCAATGCAACAAGTGATAAGCACCATAAGCAAAATTTATAACATAGGCAATAGATGAGCATATAGCAATATGACATGTATGAATTATACTTGAAGTAAGATCATGCTTATATAGAATATAATATATGTGTAAGGAGAGAATATTAATAGTGAATATCCAAGGCCTACCATCCCCTTGGAGAGGTGAATGAGGCATAAATCCCTCAATAGGTTGATGAGGTACAAACCCCCCCAATATGGTTGATGGAGTACAAAACCCCCAATGTGGTTATCAAGTGTCACAATCCAAGCCTAGGGCCTAGACATGACAGGTGCATGGGAAACTCGAAGGAACCCCAAACAAACCTCATAGCATATCATTACACATCCTTAGTTGCGGCACAATATAAAATAACATAACAAACATAAACAAGGGGAATTTGGATTAAGGGAGCCAGAGTGAGTTTAATACTTAAATAACATAGATGAGTCAAAGCTCAAACAAAATACATAACTTGTCCATCAACACCTCTAAACATAGATGCTTAGCGGGGGCTAAGACAAAGCAATCAGGCTCACCCTAATGGTCATAAGTATACAGTAAATGAAAGAGAGTCTTAATACATAATATAAGAGAATAGTCATTGTCCCCGGAATGGAGGACTCACCAAAGGCTAACTTGAACAATTCGTCTAGCCATGAGAAAAATCAGTAGATGCTTCGATTTCTACATGGTAACATCATATAGCCATAAAGTATGCGTTAGTACATTTGAATGTACTTATTGTGTGGGATGAAATGCAACAAGAGATAGGCATCATAATAATAAGAAATGAATAGCATAATAACAATATGACATATATGAATGATGCGTGAAGTAAAACATACTTACAATTCATTCAACTCATATAGCTCATAATACATAAGTGTGGGGAGAGACCTCAATCGACATAACATAAGACCAAGCAAGCTACAACTCGAAATACCAAAGTCAACCCTACACCAGAGGAAGGGGAAAGTTACTTGCCAAGGTAAACCTTCTAAAGCCTAAGTGGATCCACTAAGCCTTTTGTGGACCAGGTACTCACCTATAGTTCTTGGAATTGAGTATTCACCTTAAGCCCGAACTCGGGTACTCGTCTCAAGCCGTCATATGAGGACTCGGCTTTAGTCCATCCGGAGCTAAGTCTAATCCCATGGAATATATAAGATAATTATACTTTAATCACTTGCAATAAATATTGAGACATGGCATGAGTAGATCTTAAAATCATTGACCTCAAATGGTGAGCCTAACTTCAATCATAGGAATGGGTCATCACCAACATTACCCTTTGTATTAACATTAACATGAAAGGCCCACAAAAGGTATAGTCTTAGAAAAAGAGGCTTAATCTGGCCCTACAATAGCATAAATATTTTCATGATTTAAACACATATTTTGAAAGATCATAATAAATTATACAGTCACTTGAATCATAACTAAACCAATAGATCATCCAAACTTAAAGAATCCTTTAAAAGGCATTTTATAAAACACTTGGCGGGCGTGCAATGCTAGTATAAGACTATGCAATTCAACAGAGAAATTATGCTAGAAAATCCATTGTCAAACTATCAATTAACACCTTGTAATACCTTAAAGCAATATAAATCAAAAGTGCTCCTCAAATCTTACATCAGATCAAAGATTTATAGATCAAAACATAACAAAACAATCACAACTTTACATACGTTTAACATAGTTCATAGTCATGTTCATACTAGTAAACCCATTTGTAAAACCAACTTTAAATCATGAAAATTGAGTGAAAAGGAAATTATGGCACCATGGGTAGAAGAGCCCAGTGGCGAAAACCCACATACCTTGACTTTGGAGAGTTTCTTGAAGAAGATTTGAAATGGAGGCTTGAAGCTTGAATGAAATCCTTAGATTTGGATGAGTTTTGGGACTCTTGAATCTTGAGGAGGACTTGAGGCTTGACTTGGTTTCATTGAATTTCAACAGGACTTCTTGAAAATATTAAGAGTAGATGGAGAATTTGTTGAAGATTAGAGAGGATTTGGAGAGGTTTTTGGTTGTTTTTTAAGGATCACAACAGCTAGACAATGAGGGATTTTCATGTATATAGGTATAGGGTTATTACCCGATTTCCCTAGAGTGAAAAAGAGCAAACTTTTGAAGTTTTTGAACAGGTCCACATCGCGGACTCATTGCGGACAGCTACTATTTTTTCAAAGTTTCACCAAAAATTATTTTTCTTGGCACGGAAAAGGTATACCTTGTAGGTACTCATTTCGTCATACAATTTTGCCCTCTGAACAAGAATATGCACTCAGAGTTGCAAAATACTGCACGATTTTGAGATATTGAAAAAAATTACATCATAGGTTTTTCTGAGCTACATGGAGGGTTTTTTAAATATCTCCGATTTGAGATATAAGGAAATTTTGATTATAGAGGTATCCCTAGGCAAGTATGGGGTGTCACAATATCTCCCACTTGGGAACATTCATCCCCGAATTTTGAATAAATGTACATAAGAAGAGTAATCATGAACAAATCATCCCCAACAAGAATGCAACAATACATTTAAAACACCATTATCAAAATCTCAACATAAGTGTCAAAAATTGTCATGAACTTTTCAACATGAACATGGATGCATGCAAATGACATAGGCGCTGAAACATAAGACTTGAAATCATAAGAAGGGGTTCAACATGTTATTATAAGCTTGAATAGAATGACAGAGGTATGAATATCGCTTTTTTATGCCCGCTCAGGCTCCCTGAGAGACACTTTTGACATGACGATTCTTCCAAAGGGCCTTGACGAACTTTACCCCCTTACTAATCAACTTCTTCAACCCTTCTATCCAATACCTCCACTGAGACCTCTTCATAAGGCCACTTATCCTCCACAACACCCACAAGTTTACGAGTTCTATAGCACTAGAGTCATCACCATATCCCTTCAACCTAAAAGCATGAAAATCCAAACAAACCATAACCATAACATACCATAGGCAAATTCCAAACTTATGCAATCTAACCAACATCCCTTTGCACTCTATAAGGACTCACAATCCTCAACTCAATTGTCAACCTTAAATACACCTAACCTATTTGGTACCACAACCACCATCTCCCACTTGGGAGACAACCCCCACTCTGTCATCCTCTCACCCAAAACTTCCAATTCTAATGAGGCGGAATCAGGGCCTTGCCTAATCTAGACCTCTTAACCCAAGAAGATTTGGAACCTCTCTAAGAGGGCTACATCACCATGCTCAACTTCCCTCAACTTAACTTCCAATCTAACCACCGATGGACCCCACTGGTCTCCTCTTTACCACCATCAAAAAACATGTAGGCTACCTAGAGCATCAACTGCAACATTAGCCTTATCGGAGAAAAATAATGCACACTTATTTATAATCCTTACAGAACTCTAACCACCTTCTTGCTATCCACAATGCATACCTATCATATTTAGCAAACAACCTCTCATCCTCCACGACTTGCAACATTACCCCAAATGATTCACAAGCTCTAAACAAATTAATACCTCATCACAAGAGACCACCACAAACATATCAAGGTAGGGTTTTTAAGACCCTATTCAAGAGACCCACAAACACCACCGATGTATAAGCCAACCAAACAACTCCATCAATATTCAAAATGATCATTCCTAGTTCAAAAGGACACGTGGGATATCACCTACCCTCTTCCATACTTGAGAATAAAACCCAAACCTCAAATCAACCTTAGAGAAGTAACTAACCCATTGTAGTTGGCCAAATAGATTGGCAATCTTTAACCATCATATTACAACTATACGGTTCCTACACTCATCGAAAGCATGCTATGTAAATAGAAATTGACAATGCCCATCTGGAGGGTCTAGTGCTCGGATATTCTAGTGAAGGGTTATACTTATCCACCTAGTGATGGGGTGGCATCGTCATTAATCTAGATGGGGGTTAGTACTCATCAACCTTGATGAGGGTTAGTACTCATCTACCGTGGTTATGCGGTGGAATTATCACCAACCTAGATGAGGGTTAGTACTCATCTACCTAAGTGATGGGGTGGTAATATCACTAGCCTACCAAGGGATTCATAATTTGGAAATCTATCTTATTCTCTTATACACATATGATATTCTATATGTGCATGGATTACTTAAGCATGTTTAACTTAGGCATTAATCATACATATCATATTGTTAGATTATGCCTATTGCATATTGTTATGCATGCTGATTATGAAGCTTATCTCTTATTGCATTGCATCCCATATGCTTAGTACATTCAAACGTACTAACTAATGAATACTCATGCCTACATGATATCATCATGTAGGAACCAGTGCACAAGTTGATCCTCCTCCTCCTCCACGTGGCTAGATGGTGCTATTCCAAGCTTATTGGTGAGTCCTCCATTTCAGGGAATTGGGTTTATGTTTTCCTGTTATCTGTGTATTGATACACTATCTGATGTTCTATTCGACTATGAGGGTAAGCTCGGTTACTTTGTCTTGGCTCCTACTCTATCAATGTATTTAGAGTTGCTTATTGGACAAGTTAAATATTTATGATATGAGCTATGATTCCTTGTCTCTTGATGTTGATATATTGAAAAGCTTTCCCTTAGCCCCAATGCCCCATTCTATGGTACATGTCTTTTATACGCTTCTACAACCAAGGTTGTGTAATGACAAGTTAAAAGGCTTGATTGGGGTTCCTTTGAGTTCCTTATTCATCGTGTCACGTCTACACTCTAGGCTTGGGTCGTGACAAACTTAGTACCATAGCACTAGGTTGATAGACCCTCGAAGTTCAATACATCACGTCTATTAAAGTATTATTCATGGTTGTGAAATGCGCCATAAATATGAATAGAAGGCTTTGAGGCATTTCAGGAAATGTTTCCCTTCTTCATGTCCTAAGTTGTGCTATAGAGTTATGATAAGTATTTTACCCTAACGATTATTTTTTGCGATGCTAGATCATGCCGAATACTAGAGGAAGGCAGGGCCAAACTCCCAAGGAGCAACCTACCAATAGTGAGATCCAAGATGCCCTTACTATGCTTGCTGAAGTGGTGGACAATCAAGTTCAACAAGGGGCCCAAGCTCCTCATGCTACTACCTTCAGAGTTAGGGTAAGGGACTTCATGAGGATGAATCGTCCAATTTTTCATGGGTCAAGGATGGATGAGGATCCATAAGAGTTTATTGATGAAATCTATAAAATCTTGTCTATCATAATTGTTGGGACAAATGAAAAGGCAGAGTTGGCGGCATACCAACTCAAAGGGGTGGCCTAAATTTGGTTTGATGAGTGGAAGGGTGAGAAGGATAATGTCTATATGGTGCTTTGGGAGGAATTCAAATTGGCCTTCCTTAATTGGTTCTTTTTCTTGAGCTTAAGGAAGTAAAGTTGTTTAAGTTTATGAACTTAAAACAAGGTGTTATGAGTGTGAGGGAGTATGTCCTTAAATTTAATCAACTTTCAGAGTATGCTCTTCACTTGGTGGCTGATCCTAGGTCAAGGATGAAGAAGTTCTTTATGGGGGTCTCTAATTTGGTAAGTGAAGAGTGTCAATCCTTGCTTATTGGTGACATAGACTTATCTAGGTTGGTGACAAATGCCAAGCAAATAGAGGAAGAAAATTGAAGAAGAGGAGGGGCCATGACGCCAAAAGAGCTTGTATTAGCGGCAAGTTCCATAGGGGTAATCAATTCCATCAAGGCCAAGGGCCTTCTTATACTACTAATAAGGAGTTTGCCAATGACTTCCCTAGGCCTCAAGGTGTTGGTGGTGTGTCCCCCATTGATGTGTGTGCTACATGTGGTAAGAGTTATAAGGGCCCATGTATAAGGGGTTCTAATGCATGTTTTGATTGTAGGGAGCTTGGTCACAAAAGGGTGGATTATCCAAGAAACCATGGTAAGGCCCAGGGTGAAAATATAGTTCTATTGGGTAGAGGTGGTCCTCAAGGTGGTGCCCCATGGTACAATCAATTCTATGCTTTTTATGGGTGGCAAGGGGTTGTTGAGGTCCCCAATTTTGTTACTGATATGTTGAAAATATTTTATCTTGATGTATATAATTTGATTGATCCGAGTGCCATCCTTTCCTTTGTTACCCCCTTTGTTGCTAAAAAGTTCCAGGTTGAGTCTGAGTTGTTGCACGAGTCCTATGAGGTGACTACTCCTATTGATGTATCTATTGTTGCAAGGAGGGTGTATAGAAATTGTTTGGTTTGCATCTTGCATAAAATCTTACCTTGTGATCTTGTTGAATTAGATGTTGTTGATTTGATGTTATTCTTGGGATGGATTAGTTATATGCATACTATGCTTCTATTGATTGTAGAACCCGTAGGGTCAAGTTTTAATTTCTAAACGAACCCGTCCTTGAGTGGGAAAGACATGATGTGGTAGTGAAGGGTAGGTTCAGCTCATGCATTAAAGATCATAGGTTGATTTCCAAAGGGTGTTTGTATCATCTTGTGATGGTCAAAGATGTGGAGTCCGAAGTCCTTTCCTTTGAGTCGGTACCAATTGTAAGTGAATTTCTTAATGTCTTTCCAAATGATCTTACCTGTGTCTCTCGAAAGGGAGATAGATTTTGGTATAGATCTCCTTCCTGACACTCAACCTATCTCTATTCCCCCTTACCGTATGGCCCCAGCGAAGTTGAAGGAGTTAAAGGAGCAATTAAAAGATTTGTTGGAAAAGGAATTTATTAAACCTAGCCAATCACCTTGGTGTGCACTAGTATTATTTGTAAAGAAGAAAGATGGGTCACTTAGGATGTGCATTGACTACCGGCAACCCAATAGGTCACTATGAAGAATAGATAACCTCTTCCAAGGATTGATGACTTGTTTGACCAATTGCAAGGGGCTAGCTTTTTCCCTAAGATTGATCTTCGATTTGGGTACCATCAAGTGAGGGTGAGAGAGTGTGATATTCCTAAGATGGCCTTCCGTACTAGATATGGGCATTATGAATTTTTTGTGACATCCTTTGGGTTGACTAATACGCCGACCATCTTCATGGATCTAATGAATAGTGTCTTCAAACCCTACCTTGATTCCTTTGTTGTGGTCTTCATTGATAATATTTTGATTTATTCACATAGTAGGGAAGAGCATATGGGCCATTTGAGGGTCGTGTTACAAAGATTGAGGGAGGAGAGATTGTATACTAAATATGACAAGTGTGAATTTTGATTGAAGGAGGTTGCATTCTTGGGTCATGTGGTGTCGGAGGATGGTATAAAAGTGAATCCTAATAAAATCGATGTGATTAGGAATCGGCCTAGACCATTGACCCCATCTGACATTAGGAGTTTCTTAGGCCTTGCGAGTTACTATAGAATATTTGTGAATGGGTTATCCTCCATTGCTTCTCTTATGAAAAAACTGACTCAAAAAAGGTTAAGTTTGTGTGAATCAATTAATGTGAGAAGTTTCAAAACATTAAAAGAAAGACTTGTGTCCGCTCCACTGTTGTCACTATCGGATGGACTTGAGGATTTTGTGGTGTATTGTGATGCATGTAGAGTTGGTTTGGGTTGAGTGCTAATGCAAAATGGTAAGGTCATAGCCTATGCTTCTAGGTAGCTCAAAGTGCATGAAAAGAACTACCCTACCCATGATATTGGATTAACTGCCATGGTGTTTGCACTATAGATATGGTGACATTATTTGTATAGTGTGCATGTTGATGTCTTTACCGATCGTAAGAGCCTTCAATATGTCTTCACACAAAAAGATCTCAACTTGAGACAAAGAAGGTGGCTAGAACTCCTTAAGGACTATTATATGAGTGTGCATTACCATCCTGGTAAGGCAAATATTATGGCGGATGCTTTGAGTCGGGTGCCTATGGGTAGCCTAGCTCATGTGGATGTTAGTGATAGGGAGATGGCTAGGGAGGTGCATAGATTGGCTAGATTAGGAGTGAGGCTAGAATATGTAGGTGATAGTGTTGTCGTTGTTGATGGTTCTAAATCTTCTTTAGTTGATGAGGTTATAACAAAACAAGATCTAGATTTCTACCTGCTTGAGTTGAAGGCCTTAGTGAAAGAAGACGAGATAGAGGTTTTCTCCCAAGGGGGAGATAGGGCCCTTAGATACCAAGGTAGGTTATGTGTACCATGTGTTGATGGTTTGAGGGAGAGAATTCTTGATGAAGCCTATAACTCTTTTTATTCTATCTACCCCGATTCCACCAAAATGTATAGAGACTTGAGGGATGTATATTGGTGGGGAGGTATGAAGAGGGACATTGCTAAATTTATTTTCGGTTGTCATAGTTGTCAACAAGTCAAGGCCGAACATCAAAGGCCGCGTGGCCTAACCCAAGACATAGACATTACTACTTAGAAGTGGGAGGTGATAAATATGTTTCATAGTTGGATTTCCAAAAACTAGAAGAGGTTTTGATTCCATACGGGTTGTGGTTGATAGGATGACGAAATTGGCTCACTTTCTACCGGTCAAGACTATATATGGTGCTGAAGATTATGCAAGGTTGTACATCCATGAGTTAGTGAGGTTGCATGGGGTTCTCTTATCCATTATATTGGATCGTTGTGCACAATTTACTTCATACTTTTGGAGATCTTTTCAAAGGTGTCTTGGAACAAAATTTCACCTTAGTATGACCTTCGACCCTCAGATAGATGGCCAAGTCGAAAGGACGAGTCAAACACTTGAGGATATGCTTAAGGCGTGTGTCTTAGAGCTTAAAGGTAGTTAGCATGACCATCTTCTATTGATTGATTTTTCCTACAACAATAGTTATCACTCTAGCATAGGTATGGCTCCTTTTGAGGCTCTTTACAGGAGAAGTTGTAGATCGCCCATAGGTTTGTTTGAGGTAGGAGAGGTGACTTTATTGGGGCCAGATCTGGTTATGGAAGCTCTTGAGAAGGTTAAGATGATTAGGGACAGGTTGTGGATATCCCAAATTTGTCGAAATCCTATCCCGATGTGAGAAATAGAGACCTAGAATTCCAAGTGGGTGATTGCGTTTATTTGAAGTTATCTCCAATGAAAAGTGTAGTCTGTTTTGCTAATAAGGGGAAGTTGAATCCAAGGTACTTTTGTCCTTATAAAGTGATTAAGAGGGTTGGCAAGGTAGCGTATGATTTGAAGTTTCCTAGTGAAATGAATTTGGTCCATCCAGTATTCCATGCCTCTATGTTGAGAAAATAAGTTGGTGATCCTAATTCCATTGTGCCTCTTGACATTTTGGGTGTTGCTGAGGATAACTTAACTTATGAGGAGGTTTCAATTCAGATCTTGTATAGGCAAGTAAGGATATTGAGGAATAAAGAGGTGGCATTCGTTAAGGTCCTTTGGAGGAACCAACAAGTTGAAAGTGTTACTTGGGAGGCCAAAGTGGACATGAAAAAGCGATATTTGTATATTTTTCACTCCGTTCTAGTCTATGGTACTAATCTAAGTTCCATATGTGAATTCAACTCTTACATTTCAGCCCTATGTCATTGATATGCATTCATGTTTAAGTTTGTAAACTTATGATTATTTTACACTTATGTTGATAATTTGAAAATGGTGTTCTACATGTTATGTTGCGTTCTTGTTGGGGATGATTTGTTCATGATCACTCTTGTCTTGTACATTTCTTTTACATTCGGGGACGAATGTTCCCAAGGGGGAGATATTGAAAGGACCTCAAAAAGTGCCCAATAATGTGCCTCGAAAGTGCCCCGAATCTTATTTTTCGTATATGTAAGAATCCATTGGTAATTTTGAAAATCCAACTTCTCATTCTTGTTTAGGGGGTCCATATTAGTGTGTTAAGGGTCTAACCTCGATTTTAAAGTGTAACACCCCACATCTTACATGTACTAGTTCTATGCAAATGAAATATGATATGGTTTGGTCAAATTAGTGTCCATTTTTAAAAGTGCTTGAATTTCAAATTAGAGAGCGATATGTATGTCTAACGCTGAATAGAGTCGAGTGTAAATAAGTTTTATGTCAAATTCAGGTGATCACGACCCTAACCAAAGTGAGAGAATTGAGGTGCTTGTAGGACTTAGGAATCTAGCAGTAGAGTTACTTACTTGCTTAGCTTAAATTGCTAGCTAAACGGTGACGAGGCTCGACATCGAATTTGTCCAAGTCCGATAATGAATAAAGTCCATGTTAAGGGTGTAACTTTAGCCTATGTTTTACTATCGTCAATGGACAACACTTACTGCCCAAGATGAGTAATAAAAGGGCCCAAGTACATCACAACCCACTTGACTAATTGAGCCCAAACTAAGTGAAGAGGAATTAAGAAAATGGGCAGCCAAGGCCCATCAACTTTGAGACCCATTTAGGCCTAAGTATGAGGATCAAGATGCATCCTCACCAGATTATTAATATGTGGTAATATATGGTCAAAACGCAAGAGAAAGTCGGCCAAAGAGAGCCTTTAAAAGGTCTCAAAAACAGCCCCTTAAGTCATTTTACTTTGGAAACAATTTTTCAGCTTTTCTAAAGACTTTTTTTTTCTCTTTGCTTCACTTCACAAGGCAGCCAATAAAATCCTCTAGGGCTTTTGAAGGAAACCTGAATCTTGAAGGCTATGGTATGTGAAAATATCCATGTATTTGCTATACTTATCCCATGACAAACAAGAAATATATGCTAGTTGTGCTTGCTGAAATTATTAGACAACATGTGTTCCAAAAGTTATTGTATATTTTTCTTGTTTATTTGAAAGCTTTTCTCTTTTTGGTTGGATCGATTATGAAGGGAGGCTACAGTTTCTTAATGAGTATTGGTTTTATAATGATGTATAAAGGCTGCTGCAATATTTTTACAGTCCGTAAAAGTGAGTTCTTATAGGATATCACAATTGTGTTCTTAATACGATCTTGTGGGCTGATGGATGGAAGGCTATTGCCTCATGTCCTTCATGACTTCTTTGGTACTGTTCTAAGACTGTTTTAGGGATATTTGTATGTATAGATGTCTTGAGTACAATTTGGATAAAGTTGAAACAGGTTCGGGATTGTCGATGTCAAAATGTAGCGAAGGGATGTAATGTTATGCTGCTAATTTGTATGTTGCGTAAAATTGTTATGTGTTGTGCCTTGTAGGCTGTTGTAGCTCTATTACGGCACTAAAACAGGCTACACATAATATGCATATGAGAATGTGTATTAGAAAATATGATTAGAGGCAGAAAGGTTGAAAAAGTATGCTTGAGTTTCTAATTATCTGCTTGCTGCCCGTGTTTTAATGAGATTGGGCTACCAAGATATATTTATTAGCCGCTTATCGAGTTTTATCACCTAATATGTTGTAGATAAATATTTGGAGGAAGGTAAGGTTATCTCGAGGTAATAGCAAGGTCGTACAACGAGGTATGTAAGGCTACTTGAGTTCATATTATTTGGCATGAAACATAGATCCCTCCTTGGCACATAA
>JAOTQJ010161942.1:0-27698 GCA_025642045.1 Solanum sejunctum | reverse complement strand
GCAGGTACAGGTGCTAATAGATCTTCCCAGTAGAGTTCAGGACATTCAGCTGCCGTTACCAAGCTCCAGGTTATTCCTGAGGTTTGTGCATATTTTGAATTTATATATTTATATTATACAGTTAAATCAGATGGGACTTGTCCCGAATATTTATGGATACTTTCTCTCGACTGGAGGCTTTGTAGACTATGTAAACTAAAGTTTGGTCATGTCTTATACATTAGGCACCATGGACCCAATGGACTAGCTATACGCATCTCCTTTTAGCTTGTTATAATCATTTATCTCCCTATAATCATGCCAAACATAAAAAGTTAATTATAATATGTAAAAAAGCAAATAGATATAGATTGGTTCTCCCGAGCTTTATCGGCAAGGGTGCTAGTCTGCCTTAATGGCAAATTGGGGCGTGACAGATTGCCTATGCTTCAAGGCAACTAAAAGTGAACAAGAAGAACTATTCAACACTCTATCTTGAACTAGTGGTCATAGTGTTTGCATTAAAAATTTGGTGTCATTTTTGTATGGGGTCCATATTATATGTTCACTGACTATAAAGTCTCCAACGTGTGTTTAGACAAAGAGATCTCAATTTAAGAGAAGGAAGATGGTTGGAACTTCTCAAAGATTATGACATAAGTATGAAATATCACTCGGGTAAGGCTAATATGGTAGCTAATGCACTTAGTAGAATGTCTATGGGTAGTGTGTCACACCTTGGAAATGATGTGAAAAGGGAGTTAGAAAAGGAAGTTCATAGGTTATCTAGATTGGGGGGGAAGGTAAGTTGAAAGATGCCAAAAATGGCAGTGTGATGGTATTGAGCGACTCTAAGTCATCATTGATTTGAGGATGTCAAGTTCAAGTAAGACCTTGATCCCATCTCGGCAGAATTGAAAGCCTTAGGGAAGTAAGGAAAGGTAGAGGTCTTCTCACAAGGGGGAGATGGGATGCTTTGTTACCAAGGGAGATTATGTATATTAGATGTTGATAGGTTGAGAAATTTGATATTATAAGAACCTCACAATTCTTCCTATTCTATTCACCCCTGGTTCCACTAAGATGTATAGAGATTTTGAGGGAAGTACACTGCTAGAATAGTAGAACACCAATAACCAGGTGGATTGGCTCAAAATATAGAGATTCCTATTTGGAAGTGAGAAGAGATTAATATGAATTTTGTAGTTGGGTTGCCTAAGACCAAGAGACACTTTGATTCTATATGAGTGATAGTGGATGAAAGAATGAAGTTGACTTATTTCTTGCCCGTTAAGACAACTTTTGGTGCTGAGGATTATGCCAAGTTATATATCTGGGAGTTGGTGAGGTTGCATGGGATTTTATTTTCCATCATTTTGGATTGTGGTACTCAATTTATCTTCCATTTTTGGAAGCCATTCCAAAGAGGTTTTGGTACTACGGTGAAATTAAGTACCGCCTTCCATCCTCAAACTGATGGGCAAGCTGAAAGAACAATTCAAACATTAGACGATATGTTGTAAGGACTAGCAATTTTGAAGTTAAAACTAAGACAAAAAGTGGAGATTTGGTCACTAGATTGAAACTGCGAAACCTAGGTACAGGTTATTATTTAGTTCATGAACCGTACAAAGGCCTCATGGATTAGGCCTTGGAAAAATTGAAGTCTGGAAAGGAAATATGGAAAGGATTACAAGCCATGAAGTGTTTTGTGGGTCATTATGTGTAGTCATAAATGGGGTCATGGAGATTGGAATTTTGGTTAAGTATGGAAAGTAACTATGATCGATTTCATGGCTTATGATCCATTCTATGAGTCGTAAGATGGTTCATGATTATGGGGCCAAAAATAATGATTTTTGGATCTTTGCCTACGAGCAATAACACGGGTTGTGCTTCTTTTTATGGCCCATAAACTGGGCTCTGGTGGTTTGGATTATCAGATTCATTAAAGGTATTCTTAACATTACTATTCCCTTAAACCCTTAACAACCTTATCTAGCCCCTCCATGACCCCAAGCCTCTCTCCCACCAAGTCGAGTGCAAATGATTCAAGTTGCCTAAGTACTAGCATGAGTTTGTATATGTGTCTACCTTAAATGATCATATCTTTTAACACACAATGAATTACATGTAATAGGACCTAACAAATGAAATCTCTTTGAATTATCTTTCCAACACCACTAATTTCACCTCATTCAGAGTTCCGACCAAAACGTTATGCCCATTTTAGTGAAACACTATCAGACTGCCTGCACATATGACCCACACTACGGACAGTACTATTGTTGATAGGTCTTGGATGGCCTTCTTAGAAGGTTCCGTCCAAGCATCATTTTGTGTTTTAAGTGGGGGCTTTTGGGTCATTTCCCCCATATATGATTTAGCATCCTAAGGGAGGTTTGAACCTTTTTACCCTCTTATACCTATACTAATACACTTAACACTCTCTCAGTTAAACTATTGAACCCAAAATATTTTAACTCTCTCTCAAGTTCTCTCTTCCTCAAGTTCAAGAGAAAATCAACCTACGATTTTAAGTTATTCTTCTCAAATCAAGGTTCTTCTATAGTTCTTCTACCAAGGTATATAAGTTTCATCCATGGGTTCCTTTCCCATAGAGACCCAAATTATTTTTACTTTATTCCTTAATTTCAAGTATGCAATTCTTCATGGGTTTTCGTATTATGATTCTAAGTGCTTATATTATGAACTTATTGATGTTAGTTAACCTATATTATTATAAAATAATATTTAATTTCATGGGAAGGATGTTATGTCTTAAATTCCTATATTATGGAGGTTAGGCATTTAAAGATATTTGATGGATTTCCTAAAATTAATTTTAAATTGATGGATTCCATACCTATATGCGTGGGAAACTATAAACTAAGTTGTCTTAATAGAAATTTATGAATTTATTTAAGGTTTATTTACAAACCAATTTGGGGTCATGAAGGTTATGATATGGATTCCTTAAATTATCTTTTAAATTGATAAATCCTACTATTCTCATACATGGATAACTAGTAATTTTCATTATTCCTTAGCTATTTATAATTCTTCCTTACTTATAGAATTTTAGATTATGAAGTTGATGGAGGGTTGCTTGATTTTACTTAAATTCATACTTCTTTATTATTATTGTATATGAACAATAAAGTCTAAATCACATGAATTTCATGAATTGGTGTATTGACTCATGTATCTTATTGATTTCAAGTAAGCGTTAGAACTCCTTCTTAAACAACATTGAATTAAACCACCATCTTTCCATAGAGTTTTCTTGCCCCCTAATTTGCATGAAAATACAATAGATGAATAGTCATTCGCTAGAAAATTATTTATTTGAATATCTTATTTCCTATCAGACTAAGCATAGAAATCCAATCACTAGGATTATTAACTAATACGGATTGTGAGTATTGAAAAAAAGTTCTGAATCTGAGGTGGCGGAACACTTCAGGTTTGTGAATTGGTTTATGAGTTACTTCAAGTATGGGTTGGTTGTCATGGATACATATGAGTATGCATATTTCCTTCAAGTTTTAAGATTTTAAAGCTAATTTACATGTACTAGTGCATTGCATCATAGATATCCCATGACATGACATGCTGTTAGAATGGTATTGAAGTCAAGAATGAATGAATAATTGAGTTATAAGTTCTCTCGCCTAACTACAATTATGAGAAATGATAGCGTGTCAATAGAGACATATACAAGATTTACTAGTTATCCTTATGATGATGGTTAATGTTCTAAATGTTTATGGGATGGGTTACTAGATTACCTCTCTATATTAAATGACTTTGTGATTCATGCTTATGATTAGTCCATGAGAGTTTTACTTAGCATCGAGTGGACCTTGGGATAAATGCTGAAGCTCCCTGTTAGAAGAGGCATGAGACCATTAGTAGAATCCTATTGTCCCATAACTATGCACAACTGTGGGAAATAGGATTCACTCTCTAGTAAAGATTGATTTCTAGACCACTCATTAGTAGAGGCTTGCTCAATAGTTAGATTTAGTGGATCGACTTAGGCATCTTAGGAGATTACCTTGGCAAGTAAGCTCCCTCTTTCTTCCAATGCAAGGGGAACATTGAGACTCCATGATTTAGCTCACATGGTTTATGCCGATTAAATGTTGCTCTCACATATGTTCATGTTCTCCTAATGTTCCCGAGGTGTCCTACTATGATGATTTATGATGGTTCCATCATATTATGTCCAAAGTTGTTTTAAAGTTCCTATCGCTCATTGTTTCATAAGTTCAAATGGTATTTCTCCTAAAGATATATGACTATATTTTCAAGTATGTATGGTGGTCTCCGTTATGATTACTATGTTTCTTTCATGATAAAAATAGTCTTTTATGTAAAGTGATGTATTGTAAAGTAAAATGTTACACGATCACCTGTATGCATGTTCCAAGTTTATATGATTTTCTTCACGACTATATTTATCCATGCATCCTACTAAATTCTCTCTAAAGTTGCCTTTGATGTTTAAATGATATTGGCTTGATTATAACTTACTAATGCCCTAGTAAATGTGTGGTTTTAACATGAGACTTAGCATGAACCATTTCTTTATTGTTTTCATGTTATGCATTGCATACCTACATATCAGTATATTCAAAGTACTAACACATACTTCTATGCCTACATGATTTAACCATGTAGGGATGGATGCTCCTCGATATCCTCTATATGGCTAGCTTTGGATCATTGAAGACGGAAGTTGGTGAGTCCTCTAGTTCGGTGATGACATCCTAATTTTCTTTCTAACTTGATGTATTAAGACATTTTAGTTTTCAATTTTATAATTTCTTTTGCTATAATTATATTTGAGGATGAGCTTGAACATATCCTAGGCCCCACCAAGTCTATGGTAAAGGTATTGTTAGACACATGCTATGGTTGTATCTAGTTCTTTTATCTCATTATGGTTTTATGTTATGGTCCTTCACCCTATTTCTCTTAGTTTTCTATTTTATCATTATGTCATTACCTATGATATGCTTAATCTGTGAAGGTGGCTTGGATGAGGTGCCTATGGGTGTCTCATTCACCTTGGGACGACTAGGCCCTAGGTTTGGGTCATTACATATGTTGAGGTCTTGTGTCTTAGAATTCAAAAGAAGTTGGGATGATTATCTACCTCTCATCGAGTATGCATAAATAATAGTTTTCATTCAAGTACTTAGATGGTGTCATTTGAGGCCCTATATGGTAGACGATATAGATCACTGGTGAGATGCTTTAAAGTTGGTGAAATTTCTTTTATTGGATCGAATTTGGTTATGGATGCCATGGAAAAAATGAGGCTCATAAGAGAAAGATTGAATACCACCCAGAGTTTGTAAAAGTTCTACTCCGATGCGAGTAGAAGGGACCTTGAGTTTAGTGTTGCTGATTCGATTTACTCAAAGGTGTCACCCACGAAGGATATGGTTCAATTTGGGAATAAAGGGAAGTTGTACGCTAGGTATGTAGGGCCTTATAAAATTGTGAGATGGGTTGGCAAGGTGACATATCTATTGGAGTTTCCATTGGAGATGAACACGATTTATCTGGTGTTCCATGTGGCAATGTTGAGGAAGTTCATGGGCAATTCAAATTCCATAGTTTTATTGGAAAATGTGAGGGTTGAGGAGACTTTGACATATGAAGAATTTTCAAGGAAAATATTGGATAGACAAGTCAAGAGGTTGAGGAAACAAAGATATAGCCTCTGTTAAGTTCCTTTGGAGAAACCAACAAGTTAAAAGTGTGACTTGGGAAGCGGAAGCGGAAGCGGACATGATGAAATGATATCCTTATATTTTCCATTCTACTAAATCCTAAGGTAATAAGATAATCATGTTCAAAGTGTCAAGTTATGAATTTCAGCACTTATATGTCAAGTTGCATGCATTCATACTCATGGTAACATGTTTTAAATGGTATCTTGATGCATAGGTTAAAAGCTTTTAAGAAAGTGATGTCTAAGTTACATTGAGTGTCTTGTCATTCCTTTCAAGTGCATTTTGATAATATTTGGTGATGAGTGTTCCTAACGGAAAGATATTATAAAAAATATCCTTATGGTGTATTTCTTGAATATCTTAAAATTCGTGCATTATTTGGCAAATTCGAGTTCGTATTATTTTTTAGGAGTTAAAATTGTGTAGAAAAAGGGTCGCCTTCTATTTTTAGGTCACCCATATCAAAAATAATTTGTCGCATGAAATTGCAGTTTTTAGGAGAGTGCTCGACCAATGCGCGTCTCCCACTTGTTCCCCTATTATACAAAAGTGGCATAAACGTATTCCTACTTCAAAATAGGGAAAAATTAAAATTCGTCCAAAATCACAGTGAGGGACCCAAGGTACGTCGCACCTCTGTTCCCTTTGTGTGTAAAATGGTTTTAACTTTTTTAGATCTAAGTTAGGTCAATTTGGACTTAACCCAACACCTTTATATACGTAAACACTCAAAAACTCTCCTGCTTTTAACTCTAAATCTCTCCTAAAACACTCTTAATTCCTCTCAAAACCTCTCTAAAATTCTTCCATTAAGTTCTTCCAATTTCTTAGGATTCAAGACTCCACCATTGAAAACAAAGCTTCCAAGAGTTCCTCAAGCTCCCTCAAGTCTTCTTCATTAAAGTTTAAAGGTTTAAAGGTTTATAGGTCTTTCATCTATGGGTTCTTCCGCCTATGGAATCCCAGAACCTATTTTACTAAATCTTTCAAGTTTCAATGATTAATTCCTTATGGGTACCTTCGATTACTTCTATTTAATATAAATTATACTGAGAATCTTCCTAATCTATTGAGTAATATTGCATGAACTGATTTCAATCATTTCTACTACATATGAGTGGGTCTGTAGGTTGGTGAGAGGATTTTCTGGGTACCTTTAGGAGGTTACAACCACACTTGTGGATCAAGTGGTTCATTCCAGAGTATTGTTGATTGTGCTAGGATAATTGAGGATGACAAAAATGATAGATAGGGTGGCAGCAGGAGGTTTTACTATAAGGTTCAAGTTGGTGGTCATCTGCATAAAAGTAAAGAGCATTTGCATTCAGCCACCTAGGGTTATCTGGCCATGCCAGCATATATAACTATTTAGAGGACAAAAGGAATCGATGGATCCATATCTGACCAAACTGTCCATGGAAGTTTCGAGGTTAGGGAAAATTTGTTGGCATTTTATATTATCTCTAGTTCTCAAGGCTGCTTACAATAGGTTGAGGATAATATGGTGACAAGTGAAATCAAAATTTCTACCATAGCTTTATAAAGTGGGTACATACCATGAAAGGTTATTGAGAAATGCCCCTCATGTTCCCCGAAATTCTCCATAATCGTAATTTTCATATATCTCAAAATCCATGCGTGATTTCAAAAATTTGACTTCATATTCTTAATTAGGGTGCAAAATTGACTGGGGAATGGGTATAACTCAGATTTTAGAAGACTTATAGCGAAAAATAACTTTTGCTAATTTTACGATTTCTAGTGGTTGTCGCGCCTAAGCCACGACGCGCCTGGGGTGCGCTACTATGTAATTTTGTTTGTGCATCTGGTCTACATTGCGCCTGGGGCATGGAGGGTGTAAAATTTTTCCAATTTTTCTTATTTCGTCCAAAGACATTGAGGTAATAGCCCTATGCCTATTTAAACATGAAATCTTTCATACTTAGCCATTTTTCAACTCAATAACTCACAAAATCCTCTCTAAAATCTCTCCAAGACTTTGTCAAGTTCTCATTCAAATTCAAGGATTTCAAGATCAATTTTGGATCTCAAGAACCCATATCAATCTTCAAGTTTTCCTCAACTCAATTTCAAGAAAATCCAAGTTTAAAGTATGTGAATTTTCATCCATGGGTCCTTTCACCCATGGAGCACAACTTTCTCTTTTTTAAACAAATTGCATGATTTTAAGTTGTATTACTTATGGCTATCTTTATTATGAAATATGAACATAAATTATGTTAGGATTTTATCAAGTATTGATTATGATATACATGAATATCTACTTTAAACTTTTACCATGAGTTACTTTATGTCTATTGAGACTATGCATGTTGGTAGGTTGATTTGAATTGATTTTACTCATCCAGTCATACTCTTGAGTTGCATGATATTGAAAAAGTATCATGAACCCACCATATGTTTGATGGAATTACAAGACAAGAATTCTCAAGTTATTGATGAATTATTACATGATTTACAAATCAAGTGACTTCATGATGATTAAGGGCTTTCAAGCATGTATTTAATTCATGACAAGTATCCATGATTTTAGAAGGAACAAGTTAAGCCCTATTTAAAGATTTCTACCTCTTGTGAGCCATTCATGTTAAGCAAGGGTTCATGTATGATTATTAGATACTCTCATGCTCAAGTTAGGCTCACTAATAGTGGTCAAAAATGTTTAAGAGTTACTCATGTCATGTTTCATTTTTTTTTACAAGTTATTAAACTTATGACTATTTCAAATATTTCATGGGATTTGACTTAGCACCAATTGAGGCTTAAGATGGGGTCTCAACTCAAGGGGTCCTTATATAAAGTATTTAGTCTCTAAAGTATGTGCCATCATAGGATTATATATTGCCTTTTCTATACTAGTGGATCCATCTAGTACATATTATCATGATTTATCATGTTTGGTTTGCCTTGGCAAGTTGACCACACTTCGTCGGGGGTGTCATGCCCTGTCACTAGCTGGGGGTGTCATTCCCATCCACCTGAACTGAGGGGATGTCATGCCTTAGATTCCAATTTGTAGTTGTTTGATCTATGTCAATTGAGGTCCCTTCCCACATATGTATTACATATTATGCAAGTTAAATATTTTACATGCATGTGTTTACATGCATGTGTTAGTACAAGCATTGATTATACATGTCATATTGTGATTCTATAACCATTGACTATGATTATGCATTTTGAATATATTGGCTATTTTTAAGATTAGGAATGATACTATTTGGGAGAAGCTAAAGGTGGCCCCTGTGGCTGAAAAGATGAGCGAAGCGAGACTAGATAGTTTGGACATGTGCAGAGGAGGACTAGCGATGCTCCTGTTAGGAGGTGCAAGAGTGTAGTCTTTGGAGCTACACAAAGGAGTAGACATAGACCTAAGAAGTATTTGGGGAGGTGATCAAACATGATATGGCGAAACTTGAGCTCACTAAGGACATGACCTTAGATAGAAAAGAGTAGAGGTCACGAATTAGAGTAGTAGGCTAATTGGTTGGTAGGGATAGGTGGATGTCTGGCATTAGGGTATAGTAGGGCAGCAAGAGTAGTCGTGTTTATATCATGTTTGTCATTATCTGTCATATGTGTGTTAATTTTACCATATTTACATATTGCTATTTGCTTTTTAATATTAGTCGCCTTTTCTATTCCCTTTATTTTCTTGTTTTCATATCTAGTTTATTCTGCTTATGAGTTTTTGAGATGAGGATTCCCAGAAAACAACTTCTCTACTTCTATGAGGTAGTTGTAAGGTCTGCTTACGTTCCACCCTCCCCAGACCTCACTTGTGGGATTCCACTGGGTATGTTGTTGTTGGCTTATATCTTTGTTGCATTGCACCCCTCATACTTAGTACATTCATACGTAGTAACACATACTCTATGCATACATGATATTACCATGTAGGAACCAGAGTTCTTTTTGATCCTCCTCCTCCACGTGGCTAGTTCAGTTCTCAGAGAAAGCTTTGGTGAGTCCTCAATTCCGAGGACAATATCTACTTATTTCATGTTATGTTGAGACTCCTTCTTATGTTGAATACTTATTATTATAAGGGTAAACCCGGGGAGTATCTTGAAGTTAAGGTGTTATTGGATATATGTTTGTATATGCGATGAGCTTGACTCTTTACGCTCGTATGATTATTAAAGACCTCCCTTAGTCTTGATTTTTCCTTTTAATTAATTGACTCATATTATTGTATAATTTTGCTTCCGCAACCAAGGAGGTGTCCATGTTACAATCAACAGGCTTGTTTGGGTTATCTTCGGACTTCCCGTTCATCATGTCATGTCTAGTCCTTAGGCTTGGGTCACGACAGTTGGTATGACTACTATGGCGGTAAATTTGTTCACTTAGTTATAGTTATTGAAAAATGTGCTTCGGAATGCTCCATAATCATAATTTCCATATATCTAAAATTCCATGCATGATTTTGAAAATTCGACTTTATATTCTCAATTGGGGGGTAAAATTGAGTGGAAAATAGGTATAACCCAGATTTTAGGAGACTCATAGCAAAAATTACTTTTTGCTAATTTTTGAATTCTAGTGGTTGTTTACGCCCTGGCCACAATGCGCCAGGGGCACGGAGTAATGTATCTTGCAAGGCGTGATTGGTTTGCATCACGCTATGGGTGCGAACCAGTGTAACATTTTCATTGGTTTTCCTATTTCACGCAAGCAAATTGGGATCATATACCCATGCCCACTCAAATGTGAAATCTCTCATACTTAGCCATTTTCAACTCTATAGTTTACAAAATCGTCTCTAAAACCTCTCTAAGACTCTATCAATTCTCTCATTCAAATCTAAGGATTTCAACTCAATTTTGGAACTCAAGGACTCATTTCAATCTCTAGGTCGACTTCAAGTCCATTTCAAGGAATTCAAGATTTGAGTTTGAAACATTGGTCCTTTTACCCATGAAACCCAACCTTCTCCTTCTGTGAAAATTACATGATTTCAAGTTGTATTACCTATGTGTACCTCTTATTATGAATTATAAACATAAATTATGTTGGGGTTTTATAAAGTATTGATTGATTTTACATAAATATCTATTTCAAGCTTATTCCGTGAACTGGTAGTCTATTGAGACTAGACATGATTTGAGCTATGAAACTATGAGATACTATGAGCGTTTGTGATAGATTTCAAGACACCCTAAATAAGGGTTTTATTACCATGTTGGTGGGTTGTTTTGCATTGAGTTTACTCATTTTATATTACTCTTGAATTGCATAGTTCTGAACAAGTACCATGAACTCACCATGTGTTTGATAAAATGTCATGATAAGAATTCTCAAGTATTGACGATCTATTAATGATTTACATGTCAAGTAACTATGATGATTAAGGGATTTCAAGTATGTATTGAATTCATGAAAATTATCTATGATTTTACAAGTATCAAGTTAAGCCCTATTTCAAGATTTTACCTCTTGTGAGCCATTCATGTTAAAGCAAGGGTTCATGTATGATTATGATTTACTCTTATATTCAAGTTAGGCTCACTAGTAGAGGTCAAGCATATTTTGAGCTACTCAAGTCATTTTCTTACAAGCTATTCATGTTATGATTAAAGTATGATTATTTCAAGCATTCCATGGGATTTGACTTAGCACTAATTGAGGCTTAAGATGGGGGCTCGACTCAAGAGGTTCTTATATAAAGAGTTTAATCTCTAAACTATATGCCACCATAGAATTATTATTATTACCCTTGCTATACTAGTGGTTATATCTAGTTCATGTTATCATGTTTGGTTGCCTTGGCAGATAAAGCACACTTTGTCGGAGGGTGTCATACCTGGTCACCTGAACTGAAAGGGTGTCAGGCCTTAGGGTCCAAGTTGTAGCTGCTTGGTCTATGTCAATTGAGGTCATTTCCCACATATGTATGATATATTATGCAGGTTGAATAATTTAAAAGCATGCTTTATTGCATGCATTGATCATACATGCCATATTGAGATTATATATCCATTGCTTATGATTATGCATTATGAATATATTGGATCATGTCTTTGTTTTATTGCACCTCACATACTTTGTACATTCAAATGTGCTAATGAATACTCTATGCCTATATGATATTAAAATGTAGGAACCAGAGCATGATTTAATCATCCTCCACGTGGTTAGTTCGGTACTTCGGAGAAATGCATTGGTGAGTCCTCAAGTCCGTGGATACTATCTACGTTACTTTTACTATTTGGAGACTTTTTATGTTAAGCACTTGTTATTATGAGGGTGATCTCGGGAAGTGTCTAGGCCCCTGCCCTATTCTAAGTTAGTGGTGTTGTTGGATACTGTACTATTTTATGTTATGTTAGTAGCTTGATTCTTTTATGCTTTTATGAATATCAAAGACTTTATTTAGTCCCACTTCCCTTTTATTATGTCTTATTGATGCTTATTTTGCTTCTGCGACCAAGGATGTGTGTGTGATATGCTAAGAGGCTTGTTTGGGGTTCCCTTAGTTTCCCCATTCGTTGTGTCACGTCTAGGCCCTAGGCTTGGTTCATGACAAGCTTGGCATCAAAGCATTAGGCTGCTAATGGTCCTCAGAAATCTAACACACCACATTGATTAAAGTCATATTCATGGTTGTGAAGTGCGCCACAACTATGAATTGGAGGCTATGAGGCATTTTAGGAAATATTTCACTTCTTCATGATCTAATCGTGCTTTAGATGTAAATGTAAGACTTTTACCCTAATGAATTCTCTTGTTTCTTCTAGATCAATCTGATACCAAAGAGAAGAGTAAGGAGAGTTCGTACTCCCGAGAAGCAACCAGCCCCTCCCTCTCCACAAGCTCCTAAAGATGGAGGGGTAGCCTAAGAAGAGTTTCACGATGTTATCACAATGTTGTCCTGTGTTATGACTAACCAAATAAACCAAGGGACCCAAGCCCCTCATACTCCTACTTCAGCCTCAAGAGTGAGGGATTTCACAAGAATGAACCCACTAGAGTTTCATGGGTCCAAGGCGAAAGAGGATCCCCAAGAGTTCATCAATGAAGTGTATAAGGTTCTATCTATCATAGGGGTTAATTAGGAGGAGAAAGTGGAGTTAGCGGCCCAGTAAATCAAAGGTGTGGACCGAATTTCATTTACTCAATGGAAGTTGGAGAGGAGAGATGATGATGTTATTCCTTGGGAGGAGTTCAAAGCCACCTTCCTCAACCAGTTCTTCCCTATCAAGCTAAGAGAGTCTAAGAAGATGAAATTTATGAACCTTAAGAAAGGTTCCATGAGTGTGCGGGAATATCCCCTTAAGTTTAATAAGCTTTCCAAGTATTCTCCATATTTGGTGGCCGACCCTAGAGCTAGAATGAAAAAAATTTTGTCGGGAGTGTACGACTTATTTAATGAAGAGTGTCTTACCGCGATGCTAGTGAGTGATATGGATTTACCTCAACTCATGACTTATTGTGAACAACTAGAGGGGGGAAAGCTTAGAAAGAGAAGAAGTGGTGTGTCTAAGAGTGCTCGATTTGAAGGTGGTTTCCAAGGTTCTAAGGGTGGCCGATTTCATCAAGGTCACAAGTTCCAAGGCCAAGGGTCTTCCAATGCCTCTAACAAGAGATTTACTAATGATAACCCAAGATTCCAAGGTGGCAATAGTGGGACGACCCACCCTAAGTGCCAAAAGTGTGGGAGAAACCATGGTGAAATGGGACACAGGGTTATTGATTGTCATCATGCTCAAAACAAAGGTAGAGATGGTCATCCTCAAGGCTAAAATGTTAATGCGGGTCAAAGGGCAAAGGGAGGCTAACAAGGCGTGCTCCAATACAATATAGGTTCTATGCTCTTCAAGGAAGGCAAGGGGTGGATATGGTGTTTCATGTTATTGCTAGTTTGTTAAAGATTTTTTTATTATGATGTACATGCATTGATAAATCTGGGTGCCACTCTTTCTTTCATTACTCCTTTTTTTGCCAATAAACTTCATGTGAATCTCGAGTTGTTGGGTAAACCTTATGAAGTCTCTACCCCCATTGGTAAGTCCATTATTACTAAAAGAGTCTCTAGAGATTGTCCCGTGTCCATATTATATAAAGTATTTCCTTGTGATTTTGTTGAATTAGATATTATGGATTTTGATATTATTCTTGGGATGGATTGGTTACTTGTATATTATGTTTATATTGATTATAAAACCCATAAGGTTAAACTCCAGTTCCCTAATGAGCCCATCCTTGAGTGGGAAAGTCGTAATGTGGTGGTCAAGGGTAGGTTTATTTCTTGTCTTAAATACCAAAAGTTAATTTCTAAGGGTTGCATTTATAATCTTATTAGGGTTAGGGATATTGAGTCTAAAGTCCTCCCTATTGAGCTGGTTTTGGTGGTCAATAAATTTCTTGATATTTTTTTCGATGAGCTTCCTGATGTTCCTCCCAAAAGGGAAATGACTTTGGTATAGACCTCCTTCCAAATACACAATGTATTTCTACTCCCCCTTACCTTATGGCCCCGGGGAATTGAAGAAGTTGAAGGATCAATTGAGGGATTTGTTGGAGAAGGGTTTCATAAGGCCTAGCAAGTCACCTTGGGATGCGCCGATGTTATTTGTAAAGAAAAAGGATAGTTCCCTTAGAATGTTCATTGACTATCGGCAACTTAATAGGCTTACCGTAAAGAACAAGTACCCTCTACCAAGGATTAATAAGGTTTTTGATCAACTACAAGGGTTTAGTTACTTTTCTAAGATTGATCTTCAGTCTGAGTACCACCAAGTGAAGGTGAGGGAGTGTGATATTCCTAAGACGGCTTTTTGGACTATGTGTGGACACTTTAAATTTGTGGTTATGTCTTTTGGGTTGACTAATACACTGACAATATTTATGAATCTCATGAATAGGGTCCTTAGACTATACCTTGATATGTTTGTGGTAGTCTTTATTAATAATGTATTGATTTATTCTCGAGTGAGAAAGAGCATGTGAATCACTTAAGGATGGCATTGTAAATCTTTAGGGATGGGAGGTTGTTTGTTAAATATGAAAAGTGTGAATTTTGGTTGAAAGACATTGCTTTTATAGGACACGTGGTGTCAGGTGATGGCATTAAGTTGTATCCTAAGAAGATAGAGGTGATAAGAAGTTGGCCTAGACCCTTGACTGCTTCGGATATTAGGAGTTTCTTGGGTTTGGCGGGTTACTACTAGAGGTTTATAAATGGCTTCTCTTCTATTGCTTCCCATATGACAAAGTTGACCCAAAAGATGGCAAAATTTGTTTAGACCAATGAATGGAAAAGAGTTTTCAAACCTTGAAAGTTAGGCTTGTCTCGCCCCTATCTTTTCTCTACCAAAAGGTTAGAAGGGTTTGTGGTTTACTGTGATGCCTCAAGAATTGGTTTGGGGTGTGTCTTGATGCAAAATGGCAAGGTGATAACATATGCCTCTAGACAACTTAAGGTGCATGAACGAAATTATTCCACCAATGATTTTGAATTAGCAGCCATGGTATTTGCTTTGAAAATTTAGTGTCACTATTTGTATGGGGTTCATGTTGATGTGTTGACCGACCACAAGAGTCTCCAATATGTGTTAACATAAAAAATGTTAACTAGAAATGAAGAAGGTGGTCAGACCTCCTTAAAGATTATGACATGTGTGTACATTATCATCCCGTCAAAGCTAATGTAATGGTTGAAGCTCTAAGTAGAGTATCCATGGGTAGTTTAGCTTATATTGACGTTGGTAACATGGAGGTGGCTAGGGAGGTTCATCGATTGGCTAGGTTGGGGGTTAGGTTGAATGAAGGTAAAAATGGTGGTGTGGTGGTTTTTGATGATTCTGAGTCTTTTTTGATTGAGAAAGTCAAGTTAAAACAAGAGCTTAACCCTGCTTTGCTAGAATTGAAGGCCTTGGCCAAGGAAGGTAAAGTGGAGGTTTTCTCCCAAGGGGGAGATAGTACCTAAAGGTTATGTGTGCCTAATGTTGATGACTTGAGAGAGTTGATTTTGAAGGAGGCCCATAATTCATCTTATTCTATTCACCCCAGTTCCACAAAGTTGTATAGAGACTTGAGGTAGGTGTATTGGTGGGGTGGTATGAAGAGGGATATTGCCAAGTTTGTATCTAGTTATCACAATTGTCAACAAGTGAAAGTCGAACACCAAAGGTCGAGTGGCTTAGCCCAAGACATCGAAATTCCTACTTAGAAGTGGGAAGAGATCAACATGGATCTGTGGTTGAGTTGCCTAAGACTGGGAAACACTTTGACTCTATTTGGGTTGTTGTGGATAGGATGACAAAGTTGGCTTACTTCCTACAAGTCATAACCACTTATGGTGCCAAAGATTATGCCAAGTTGTATATTCATGAGTTGGTTAGATTGCATGGGGTACCCTTATCTATTATTTCGGATCATGATACTCAATTTACTTCTCATTTTTTGAGGTCTTGGTACCAAGGTCAAGCTTAACACAACTTTTCATCGTCAAATGGATGGTCAAGCCGAAAGGACTATCCAAACTCTAGAGGATATTCTTAGAGCTTGTGTTTTGGAGTTTAAGGGTAGTTGAGATGAACATCTTCCACTTACTGAGTTTGCTTACAATCATAGCCACCACTCTAGCATTGGCATGCTCCCTTTGAAGCTTCATATAGGCATCGTAGATCCCCGATTGGGTGATTTTATGTGGGGAAAATGGCTTTGTTACGCACGAATTTAGTTATGGAAGCCTTAGAGAAGGTAAGGTTTATAAGGGAGAGATTGAAAATAACCCAGAGTAGACAAAAGTCCTACTCCGATATGAGGAGAAAAATCTTGAGTTTAATGTTGATGTTGGGTTTATTTGAAAGTCTCACCATAAAGGGTGTTGTCCAGTTTGGCATGAAAGGGAGATTGAGCCTAAGGTTTGTGGGTCCTTATAGAGTTTTGAGGAGAGTTGGTAAGTTTGCATATGAGTTGGAGTTGTCTAAGGAGATGAATATGATTCATTCGGAAGATAATTTGACCTATGAGGAGGTCCTAGTGGAGATATTGGATAGACAAGTGAAAAGGTTGAGGAACAAAGATGTAATATCCGTCAAGTTCCTTTGGAGGAATCAATAAGTTAAAAGTGACACATGGGAAGCCGAGGCGAACAGGAAAAGCAATACCCACATCTTTTACACTCTACTCAAGCCGAAGGTAATAATGTAAGTCCCATATATGATTTCAAGTCTTATGTTTCAGCCCTCATGTCATTTTGCATGCATTCATGTTTATGGTAACAAGTTTATTGTGTTTTGTTTTTACATTTATATTGAGATTTTTGAAAATGATGTTTAAGTGCATTTGTTGTATCCATGACGGGCTGAAATGTTCATAAATCACTTCTTTTATGCATGTTTCTTTGACATTCAAGCATGAATTTTCCAAGGGGGACATATTGAAACACCCCTCGTGTGCTTCAGAATGCCCTATAATTATAATTTTTATATATCTCAAAATTCGTGCATTATTTTGAAAATACGTTTTTATATTCTCGATAAGATGGAAAAATTGAGTGGGAAATGTGTATTATACGGATTTTAGGAGACCCATAGTGAAAAATAATTTTCTCTAATTTTTAAATTCCAGTGGCTAGCCGCGCCCTGACCGCGACACGACAGGGCCACAGAGTAATGTATTTTGCCAAGCATGATTGGTTCGCATCACGCTAGGGGTGCGGACCAGTGTAACAGTTTCCTTGATTTTCTTATTTCGCCCAAGGGCATTGAGTCATATCCCTATGCCCACTTAAACGTGAAATCTCCCATACTTAGTCGTTTTTCAACTCTATAGCTCACAAAACCCTCTAAAAAATCTCTCTAAGACTCTATCAATTCTCTTATTCAAAACTAAGGATTTCAAGCTCAATTTTGAAACTCAGAGACTCATTTCAACCTTTAAGTCTACTTCAAGTTCATTTCAAGGAATTCAAGGTTTAAGGTATGTGGGTATTCATTCATGGAGCCCAACCTTGTTTTTCTGTGAAAATTGTATAATTTCAAGTTGTAATACCTATAGGTATCTCTTATTATGAATTATGAACATAAATTATGTTGGAGTTTTATTAAGTATTGAACAATTTTGCATGAATATCTATTTCAAGCATATTCCGTGAATTGATTTTGTCTATTGAGACTATACATGATTTGAGTTATGAAACTATAAGCTACTATGAGCTTTTGTGATGGTTTTCAAAACACCCTAAATGAGGGTTTTACTACCATGTTGATGAGTTTATTTCCATTGAGTTTACTCATCTTGTATTACTCTTGAATTGCATGATTTTGAACAAGTATCATGAATCCACTATGTATTTGATATGTCATGATAAGAATTCTCAAGTATTGATGAACTATTACATGATTTACAAGTCAAGTGACTTCATAATGATTAAGGGATTTCAAATATGTATTGAATTCATGAAAATTATCTATGATTTTACAAGTATCAAGTTAAGCCTTATTTTAAGATTTTACCTCTTGCGAGCCATTCATGTTAAAGAAAGGGTTTATGTATGATTATGATCTACTCTCATGTTCAAGTTAGGCTAACTAGTAGCGGTCAAGCATTTCTATGAGCTACTCAGGTCATGTTCTTACAAGTTATTCATGTTATGATTATTTTAAGTATTCTATGGAATTTGACTTAGCATCGATTGAGGCTTAAGATGGGATCTCGACTCAAGGGGTCCTTATATAAAGAGTTTAGTCTTTAAACTATGTGCCACCATAGGATTATGATTATTACCCTTGCTATACAAGTGTATCCGTCTAGTTCATTTTATCATGTTTGGCTTGCCTTGGCAAGTAAACCGCACTTCACCGGGGGATATCAAGCCACGCAATCCAAGTCTTAGCCGCTAGTCTATGTTGGTTGAGGTCACTTCACACATATGTATGGTATATTATTCGAGTTGAATGATTTACAAGTATGTTTTATTATAAGAATTTATCATGCACGTCATATTGAGATTATATATCCATTGCTTATGATTATACATTTTGAATATATTAGCTCATGTCTTTGTTGCATTGTACCCCGTACACTTAGTAGATTCAAATTTACTAATTCATACTCTATGCCTACATGATATTACAATGTAGGGACCAAAGCTCCTTTTGATCATCCTCTACGTGGCTAGTTCGGTACGTCGGAGAAAAACATTGGTGAGTCTTCAAGTTCGAGAACACTATCTATGTTACTCTTGCTATGTTTAGCCTTCTTTATGTTAAACACTTATTATTATGATGGTGAGCTCAGAATGTGTTTTGGGCCCCACCCCATTTTAAGTTAGAGATGTTGTTGGATACTATACTATGTTACGTTATGTTATGAGCTTGACTCTTTTATGCTTTTATGAATATCAAAGACATCCTTTAGTCCCCACTTCCGTTTTAATTATGTATTGTTGATGCTTATTTTGCTTCTTTGACCAAGGATATGTGTATCATATGCAAAGAGGCTTATTTGGGGTTCCCTCGGGTTCCCCATTGGCCATGTCACGTCTAGACCCTAGGTATTGGTCATGATAGTTATGGGTTGTGTCGCTTCTGCTGTCAATTTATTTGCAAAAAGGTGCACATTTTTTTTTAGAGGTGAGCTAATTTGGTAAACTAGTGTTGTTATTCAATAGGGATAAAGGAGTGGACTATTTGGATAGAAATCATCTTGGTGGGCATGATGAGTTATAGTGGTAGATCTAGTAGGTCTTATGATGTGGTATTAGTAATATATGAGAATGGAGACATTTATCGTAGTCAGTATTGTACAAGCAGAGAATGAAGCTGCACCATGACCATCATATTGAGCATTGTTAATTTGGACTAGGAAACTTGGTTATATTGTTCAATTCAGGGTTAATATTGTTTCCTGGAAAACTCAAGCCCAAATGGTAGCGTCACTATAAGGTCACACATATTTTCAACCATGGGGCTATTGAGTTAGAGTACAAAGATGGCACAAGGTTCAAGGTCAATAGCCAAAGAATCAAACCATATTTTGGCAAAACGAATAAGGTCAAGACAATGAAAGTGTGGACACTTGGTCAAGTTTTAGTAATCAAGCAGTCTAAGTCATGCTGTGACAATAAATCAGACACTACTTGAAAGGCAACCCAAGATACTAGTTGTATTTTTCATGTACTTGTGTTAAATTTTGTTTTGGACTCATAAGTAGTTTTAGTTTTCATGTTTTGGTTGTAATTTTAGACACACAGACTGGGAAGTTATGAGGTAATAATTTATTTTGCTGAAAATGTGTAGGAACAGGGTTAAGATACCAAACCATTACCAAAAGTGAGAAAATTGGGTTCTACGAGTTAGTGTACAGACCTTGGTTTAAATCATGATTCGTGGAACTGATCGGAGAATTTTTTCAGTAAGTAAAAAATTGTGCACTTCAATCCATAAGCCAATTTTGTGGTCTGTAGAAAAGACTATGGGTAATGAATGTAGTTCGTGGATTTCAGGTAAGTTTCTAGAAATCTTACTTAGTGTTGGGGGTAAATATGGACACTATCTATGAGTCGTAGAATATTTTGTGGCTGGTGGTTAGATTCATAGAAGCCAGGCTCTAAAAAGTGCCTTTTTAAAACCATGAAACCAAGAATCATAGGTTGTAGAACATTTCACGGCCTGTAATCAAGGATTTATGAAATCAAAACTCCACTTTTACTCAACTCTATTAAACGACTAAAAGAGGGGTGAAACAAATTACCCCTCATTTTTCTCAAAATTTCCAAAATCAACCAAACCCTACCCTTTATTCATTTTCTCTAACCACCACTCCACTTTTTTTGTGAAATTCTGGCTTCCCCTGACTGTTATGGCAACCTAGGGCTTCTCTTCCTTGATTTTCATCATTTTGTCTCAGCTATTAATTCAATATTTTGGTATGTATATCTCTTGTAAATTTCTTACATTTTTCAATTTGATTTATTAGTTTGGGAAGTTAGTGAGGGTGATTTTATTGGTTTTGTTTCCCTAGAAAGTAATGAGAACTGATAGTTGATTAAATTGATTGCCTCTCACTATTTGATTGCAAATATCATCCTTGAAATTGTGGTGAATGAATACACTAATGCCTACTTGAGGATACTCCTTATGTAATCACTGATGGTATAAATTATAGTGAATTACCTTGTTGAGATTAGCGATGAAAGTGTATATATTGTATATGAATGGGTACTGTGATAAGTGGGGTTGATGAAAAATGACCTTAGGGTAGTTATAAAGATTTTTGAATGCTATGTGGTCTAAGTGTTCTGATTTAATTGGTCACTGGAGGGTGTATTTTTATGTTTCTGGACCGAGGTGGTATATGAGGGGTAGGATGGTTATATGAATTTGTGTGATTTTGGGATAGATAGTTTTGTTAGTCTAATATTGATAATTTTTTACTGCATTTTGAATTGCAAAGTACTTCAATGTAGAATGATTTTATATACCCTGTGTTGTGAACTAATCCATGTACAAGTATGATTGGTTAAATTCTTCGTTAACTAGAATGTTAGTTGAATTTTAGTCTTATGTGTTGGAAATGGGGATCAACAACCTTAAATTTCCCTATGTATGTTCTGAACTAATCCATTAATTTCCCCTCATAAATGGGGATCAACAACTTAAAATTTTCATAAGTTAACAGGATGAACTTGTTTATGAGTTATAGTTCACACTATAACTCGTAAATAGTATTCATGGTTTCTAATACCTACTTGATAAGATTTCTGACTATGTACCTATGACCCAAGTAAACAATGAGTTGTGACTGAGTTCGTAAGTTCAATTCTAGTAACCTAAATTATTGTTGCCTTGTTTCTACGAAGGCTTCTATGGCCCATAGGTGAGCCTTCATAGTTTCTTCTGTGATAAATTTTAGTAAAGTTTTTGTTTTCCTTTTTGCTTACCTTAGGACTCATGTGTGCTTATATTGTTGCGTTTGGAGATACCATAGATCCCCGACCAAGGTGCGATAAGATAGAGGTCTGCATAATAGACTCCATGATGAGCTAATGGAGTCTAAGGCTAGTGGCTCTATAGAGGAACTTGATGTATATCTAGACGAGGGCATTGAGCAATGACATACTAGAGTGGCTTCTAGACAAATAGTACCAGCCCAACCACCAATGATCACACCATAGCCTCCCTAGTCTGAGAAAGGAGGTTCATAGAGGAGTAACTCGATATAGGTGATAGACTCCGAAGAGGGGTCAGATCAGGCTCCATATATAGAGATGGTTCAGGAATAGATGAGGAGTCGAGCTCAGAGTCCATGGATTCGAGCATGTCCACCGCTTTACCAATTCTTGTAGTTAGGCAGCCAAGACACTAGTGCATCAAGGACTTACTGGCCATATATAGAGAGGACATCCAGCATGATAATAGGGACTGGCATACCCAACCCATATTTGTGGGGCCTTGTATAGTCATAGCCGGCTTTGATATCATATTGATGCTCCATGACACCATGGATCATTACAGTTTGGATTGGCTAGAAGCACCATCAATGAAATGTTCCTTGGCATTGGTTTGTGAGTTTTATGCCTCTTATGTTGCTACTATTATTAAGGCTATGCCAAAGAACGCGAAGCCTCTTTCTCAACCTAGATTGACTCAAACATTGTTGAGAGGCATTCCTGTAGATATATCAGAGGCCACTGTCCATAGGTTTTAGTTTGGTCCCGACTACTATGCCCACATAACTACTGTTGAGTTTGATTATAGATTAGGGCAGGCACAGAATTGGGTATTCATAAGAGATACTATTTAAAAGGTTACTTTGATAAGCTGGATTGCATACCATATTATTGAGCGAGGCCAGGACGCTTACTGGGTGTTTGGTCTGATGCCTATTGTAAAGGCTTCACTCAATTTCACTGGCAAATTCTGGTGCGCACTAGTTCATTCTTGGATCAGGCTATCACATGGTGATAATACCCTAATGGCAGATTATGCAGTACTGGTTGCTAGCATTATAGATGGTTATGATATTGACTTCACTTGGTGTATTATTGAGGAGATACATGAGCATGCTTTGAGAAGGTGCACTTTGATCTCATTCCCATGTTTGGTGCACAGACTATGCATAGAGTCGGGGGCAAAACCATGCCTAATGTGGACAAGATGATAAATGTCTAAAGGACTCAGGATGCTGACTTGACCAAGGTTTATGAGAATCCGATTACACCAAGGCAAGCACCACACTCTACAGTTTGATTGCCAGAGACGTTTCCCGAGCCTCTACATCCTGAGGCTACTACCACTGCCACCACTGTTGATGAGTTAGAGAAGCCTCCACAGATTGACAAGGAGAAGGAGACAAGGCCCACTTCTACTTCCTCCACTATACCAGAGGTTGTGCCTTCACATCCGTAGACTGCGGGTATGGTCTAGATCTCCATGAAGTCCATTCAGGCTCTGGTATAGTGCCAGGTTCGTACTGAGTCCTAGTTGATCCAATTGCTATAATAGATCAAGGCTTGGGTTTGCAAGACCATTTTGAGACTGAGGAACACATATAAGAGTGTTATACAGTCGCACTTGAGGAGAGATTAGAAAGCTACATGGTTGTGTGGATACATTTGAGAGGCATATGGAGGATTGCCTCAGATCGACTCAAATTCTAGACATCACAACCAACCAGATGGGGATGCATCAGCTTCGTGATGAGATGAGGATAGTGGCTCTAGCACCTTTGATGATTCCCATGCCAGATATTACTACAGAGGTGCTGGACCTATATGTTGATGAGCCTGCAGCGTATATCTCAAGAAAGAGGTATCGTATAAGAGATGACAATCCTGAGGATGTCAAGTGATATGCTGAGCGATTGGGGAGAGAGAGAGAAAGAGTGAGTAGATGGAGGCTGCTAGGCAGGCTTTTGTAGAGAGTGACGTATTGCAGTGTATAGGAGGGAAGGAGATGACATAAGGTGTTAGGCCCTCAGTACAGGCCACCATGACATAATAGACCGCCCGGCAAGTTGAAAAATGATACCCCCCCTCTACCGCTGTTTTTTAATTGATAATGTATTGAAAGGGGGGTTTTAATAACAACCATGTTGGATCAGTAGTTGACAGTGTTTGTTTTGATAAGATAAGATTAATTTATGATAAAAAAAACATGATCTGAGAATTTATATAGTGTATTCAATGCTAAGTGTGTAAGAGAGCTTTATTGTGTAATTCTTATACTGCGTTTCAATTCAAAACTTGCCCTCTTACTCTAACTGATATTGTAGCTTATTGGTTAGGATAGGATCATAGGTCATTATTCATATTAGTCCACTTAGACTAAAATAGCCAACCAAATTCAATGTATATCCCTCGATCCTAATGTTTGAGCCGTACATGTACCTTTTATTTGTAAATACCTAAGCCACCAGACCTTTTGGTCTATGTAAATCTTAAAATTGGCTTGGCCCCTCCTTGAATATGATACATCTCAACTCAAGCTAAAAGTCTAAGTTGAGGTGGCTACCAAAAGTAGCCTTAGTTCAAAGATCAAATTTTGTACACCTCAACTCGGGCCAAAAGCCTAAGTTGAGAGTGGTTGTTAAAGAAATCACAGCAAGACGGAGAAAAAAGCATAAGTAATACAATGAAAAAGGGAAAAATATGAAGCAAGTGTGAGAAAAGCAAATAAATGCCAGAACAGTGAGCTGAAAAGAAAAAGGATTAAGAAAAGTAAAAGGCAATGAGCTGAAAAGTGAAATAATTACACACAAAAGTTTTTGAAATAAGAAAAGGGGAACAATGAGTCAAAATACCAGTATTGGTCAGGCAAAATGTGAAATAGCGTAGTGTCAAGGAGCGCAATTAGTTACTATGTCCCAAAAATATCATACCAAGCCCCCCAAACTGACGTTACAAGCTAAGAAAGTCCTATAGTAATCCTAATTCAACTAGCCGAATGTCTTGGTCATGAATATCGAGGCAAGCCTATGATATTATACACAGTGTTCACATATCAATTGTGAGTGTGAGTGTATTTCTCAATCCCTAGTATTGAATTGAGATACATTTGATTGACTGATACACAAAACTTCTTTTTGTAAGGGCACTTGAATTATATGGTTAACTATTGACTCTTTCCGTGATTGTTACTTATCTATATTGCCTTGCTCCTCAAAGTTGCTCGGTCATGTGTTGACTCACTTGAGTTTGTTTAATAATTGTCTTGTATATGCATAAATAGTTTAAATGGGTATCTATGAGTGAGTGAGATGTGATGCATGCCATGAGATTGAGGTCTATATGTCTGCTGGACTGATGATCTTAGATTAAGGTTGTTGCTTGTGGACAAGTAATAATTTTAAGTTGAAGGTGTTAATGTGCCGCCAAAATACTAAATTTTTAATATTTTACACTTAGAATTTTGTGCATTCTCTAAGAGATGTTAGTATATTTGGTGCATTTTTATGTTGATTTTGCAAGATTTCAAGAGTTGCGGAGTTTTTGTGTTAATTTGTACAAGTTGCAGCTTTTTGAGGTTTTACAAGACCATCTGTGGTCCGTGGTTTGACCTACGAGTCGTAGAAGGGTTTTGTAGTGCTGAACCTATAAAGTCCTATTTTGCTGAAGTTGAGATTATGGTTACTAGGATGGGTCGTGATTTGTTTCATGACCCGTAGACCAGTTCGTGAATGGAAGGCCCAAAAATATGCATAATAGTTGCAAATTAACAAGATAAAGTGTTTCACGGTTTATAAGTCATTCCATGCTCAGTGACAGGCAGTTCACACAATGAAGGAAGATTTTAAGGACGTAGCTTGCGACACCAGTCCACGAGCCATGAACACATTCACGATCCTTAACTCTGTTTGTGAATTTCTTTTATGATAAATAAGGTTTTAGGTATTTACAGACATACAAAACCTCAGACTTCATATTACACTTTATTTTATCGAGTTTGTGAGGATTTTAAGAAGATAACGTTTGTATTTATATTCAAATTTTGATTTGTGATTTACATGAAGATTTTGAATTTCTTGTTCTTTAATTCTTTAGGGTAAGTGTTCATTTATGCAAATTTATAAGATGATTTCTTCATCTACAATGAACATGAGTAGCTAAATTCACATCTAGAGTTTTGGGAACCATGAAAAACTAACAAAATAAAAACTGAATAAATTGTAATCCTTGGAAAGTAATACATGTATTGTTTATTTCTTTGTTTTCAATGCTTTTTAACGGATGGCCAACATTAGAACCCGCCTTATTGTTACTGGCCAATCTAAGGGGGTAATATATGGGAAAAGGGATAAACAACAGAATTCGATGTGAGCACACTCGTCTAATCAACCTAAACAACCCAAGGGATCGTTATACTGGGACAAGGTAAGAGTTAGTAATGAAACAACCATAGATGACCCAAGTTACACGGTGAAATTTGCCTAATTGATGGCCAAAGAATTAGGTGAACATAACTTGTCCATTCTGCATGCTACAGACTAGAAAAGGTTACGATTATTGGTTATATTGAGTTAGGAATTGATAGGGAATACAATAACTTTGTTACTTCTCTCATTGATATTACAACACTTTCACTTGACGATTTGATTCTTGTTTAGGTCTAACTATTGCATTTCACAAACTCCCTCCCCCCTCCTTTTCGAAAAATAAGTAGATTAATTCATTTTATTTACTTCTAATTATACCAAGTATAAATCTTACACTACAAAAAAAGGCTTAAATTGTGAGGGTTTAATAGTTGGGATTAGCTACAACCCTTAAAATTACATTAAATAATGGGGGGGGGGGGGGGGGGGTTAGTAAGTATCACAAAATAAAATTAAATAGTAGGGGTTTAAAATACCTTCCATTTGAAAATACAAGTTATTACTTTATTTTAAAATATAAAATATAAATTTATAATTTTATATTATATGTATTTTTATATAGCACTTTTAAACACTATACACCAAATTTATAATTAAATACTTTATTTCAATTTCAATATTAGTAAATCAATTAATAATATACTCAAAGAATATATCTATTAAAAACTATTAAATATTATTAAACACTTTCGTAATTAAACTATAAACTAAATATATATACAAATCTATTAAACTCTTTCCTAATTATACTCAAAGTCAAAAACAGAAATTCACTCTGGAAGGTGCCTCACTCACTCCATGGCGACGGTAAGATCCCTTTGAATTTCTTGTCCAACATAGAGATCTCATTAGTTATAATTAAAATAGAGAAGCTTCACTACCAGGCAACAAGGCAATTGGCTTGGCTTCTCTCTCGTGAAAACTCACTCGTTAGTTATGCGTCGTTTCTCCGTCATTTCTTCATCATTTCTTCATCACTGGAGCAACCTCACAAGTTACAACTATGTAAGGCTTCAGCTATCTCGCTAGATTCAGAGTTAAAATAGGCATTTAAGATAATTCCTTTCACTTTTCTCACCTCTTTGGGTTTCTTCATCTCAATCTTCGAGATCCTAAAGTTTTGTACAAATTACTGGTTGTGTTCACTAGGTAAGCTTATTTTTTTACTATTTATATGAATGCATGGAGGTAGAATTAGGTTAATTTGATTGTACTTTTTATGGATGAAAATTTTAAAATTGTCAAATTTGAATAAGTGTTTTGTGGTATAATTAGGTTTATTTTGTTCTACTTTTGAATTAGGTTTACTTTCTTCTACTTTTGAATTAGGTTTATTTTGTTATACTTTTCATCGTTTAGCCATTGATATTGGATACTAACATTCAATCTAGAAAGGTGACTGCTCAGCTTATATATATTTGTTTGACCTTGTATAAGTTTAAGACTATTAATATACCACTTGAAGATGCTTTCACATGATCCAAAAGCTTGAGACTGATATGAGATGGATATAACTTGTAACTCTATAATAAATATAAATCAAATGAACAGGGTATTTAGACTGTATCTTAACATGTTTGTGATTATATTTATTGATGAAATCCTGGTGTATTCTAAGGA
>JAOTQJ010161941.1:0-70601 GCA_025642045.1 Solanum sejunctum | reverse complement strand
GGCCACAGCAGTACGGGTTGATGTTATGATACGTGGGCGCAGGGACGGCGATACGTAACGCCTGTGACTCACCTATCCTATAAAGTAAATGTAGGGACGGCGATACATAACGCCTGTATTTCACTTATACTACATCTATCCCATGACGTGACTACAGGGAAGGCGATACGTAACGTCTGTGGCTCACCTTAAAGTGAATATAGGGATGGAGATACGTAACGCCTGCATTTCACTTATACTGTATCTATCTCATGACATGACTACCGGGACGGCGATACATAACGCCTGTAGCTCATCTCAAAGTGAACGCAGGGACGGCGATATGTAACGCCTGTGTTTCACTTATATTACATCTACCCCATGGCGTGACTACAGGGATGGCGATACGTAACGCCTATAGCTCACCTCTACTACAGATGGGGCTTGTGATAAAGATTTCCATTATCTGAATCTTTCCAGAGTCGTGTACTGCATGGCCCGCATTCAGGGGCCGCCTTCGTCCCAGTCCGACATGCATATTTGAGCTTTCACCTAAAAGAGTATTCTTGACATTGGTATGTGTTACGCCTCTTTTAGCTGTACTTCTAGTTTATTTCATTTTTCATATCTATTTTTACCACTTTACATACTTGGTACGTATTTCATACTGACCCCCTCCTTTCGGGAGCTGCATTTCATGCCCGCAGGTACAGATGAGCAGGTGCGAGACCCTCTTGTCTAGGATCTCCAGTTTCAACTGCAGTACCCCTCTTTGTTTTAGGAGCTAGCTATTGGTAGCTTCTCATGTTCATACGTTCTGTAATTGTGTTATGTATATGCACGTGTGGTTCAGCATATATGTCTAGAAGTCTGTGGATACTAGTGGGTAGTGGGTATGTGAGATATACTTGAGCACATGGTCTAGTATATGTATTTGATACTTGATCAGGCGGCAAGATCGCATTACTCTATGTATGACATGACTATTAGGCGGCAGGACCGCAGCGGTGACCTTGTCGGCTCGCATTAGTGTGTATATATATATGTGGGTGCATATGTGCTATTTGTACATTCTGGGAGCTGCTACAAGTGAGGATAGGGCATAAAAACAGAGGAAACTTTGCCAAAATTTAATAGAATTCTTAGACTTTAAGTTATGGTTTTGCGAGTTAATATTGGTTTAAGTGCCTAGTCGGCACGAGTCATGGCTCTGGGGTTGGGCTGTGACACACAGTCACAAATAGTTATACATAATCATAATAAACCCTTCTAGCCATAATAGATTCACCAGTTGTTATAGACACTTCAAATGGTTTATCAAATAATTTAGGCATTCTCTTAAGCTTCCCAACAACTAGTGGGGTGATGTATGATAGTGTAGAACTAGGGCCAATTAATGCATATAAATTATGTGAAAAGATGGACAATGTACCTGTGACCACATCATGTGAAGCTTTCGAATTTTGCTGACTCCCTAGAGCATAAGTGAAAGTCTGGACTCCGCTACAGCTAGTTGTCCCTCTAACATCTCTACTATGACTTATAGATGCTTGTCGACCCCTAGCTAATGGAGGAACTGATGATGATGATGATACAATAGCTCACCTTGTAAATTATGCTATATCACCCCTAAGTCTCCTCGGACAATCTCTCGTCATATACCCTGGCGCAGAACACCAATAACAAATATCTATCCAAAGATGACATGTACCTAAATGAATTCTTCCACATTATTTGTAAGGCTTCCTAGGAGTCATTTGCTGGCTTGCCGAAAATCCTATGGTCTGTGCACCTTGTCCATCACTTCTTGGACCAAACTGATTACCTCTAGACCCCTTGGAGTTGTGGTGGAGCACTAGCTACAGAGTAGGGGGATGATGGCCTAGGTGGTCTATTAGGAAACCGAGGCCTAAGATCACTTTGGGGAGGTGTAAACTACCCCAAAGACCTGACCCTCTTGGACTTCCCCTTTCTAACTCTTGTGTCCTTCTCCTTTGCGTCTGATCTTCTAGTTTTTGTGCAAAAGCTTGCATCCTCACTATATCTATGTCTTTATTCAAGGAAGCAATGGTATAGTCTCTAACCAGATATGTATCCAATCTATCAATATATTGACGAACTCTACCTGCCATAGTAGCAACTATATTAGGAGCATACCTGGCCAGGGAATTAAATTGAAGGATATATTCCCTCACACTCATATTACCTTGGTGAAGATTCAAGAACTGATCTGCACTGGCCTCCCAAATCTCTAACGGCAAGTAATGATCAAGAAATGTCTCTTTGAACTCATTCCAGGTAGTTGGAGATGCATCTATAACCTTGGATTGCTTTCAAGCTTCATACCACAATATAGCCATACCCTTCAACATATATGTCGCTAACTCAATAACTTTTGTACCACTCACATGCATAATATCTAAAGTGTGTTGAATCTGGTCAACAAAGTCTTGGGGATCTTCATTATTATCTGACCCAGTGAAGGATGGAGGGTCCAAGTTAAGGAAGTCATGTATCATCGTACTAGCTACCCTATTCACACTAGTTACACTTATAATTGGGCCTTCCTGTCTTTGACCTTGGCCATAACTATACAAGTTAATAGTTGGATTGCATTTCTTAGATCTTGCACGGTGGCGTCCGTAGGTGGTTCTAGGGGAATTTCACTACTTCCTGGTTCATCAGGAGCTGGGGGAGTTAGAGATGTTTGTGAAAGAGACTCATCTTAAGCCTCCTTTCATTGTCTCACCCGACTGGGTATACCAACTACCATTGCTACACCCTTACCTTTGTTTTTCCTAGTTTCTGGCATACTTCCTGTACAAAATAATTTAGGGATTAGACACAATCCACCTATTAAAGTTGGCACTACAACACAATCTAATGAATGAAAAGAAAGTGACAACTCCTAAATGCCATGTAGTCTCCTTCTTATAAATATGGTGCACAACATATCCATAAACAAGACTCTACATAGACACGGCTTGATAGACTCCTTAGGATGATCTGTTCTGATACCACTTTTGTCACGCCCAAAATCCCACTAAGGTGGACTAGCACTTGTTACCGACAAGGCTCTGGAGAGCCAACAGGTAAATGCACTTTCTATGAACATTATAAGGGGTTTCTATATTTAGTATACATTCAAGAAGGTGGACAATAATAACAAACTAAAAGGAAATGCATATGACTAGGTCGTTGGAGCCACAATGTCTAAAGTATGAGATATGACCACACTTTAGTTAACATAGTCTACAAAGCCTCTAGATGAGGAAAAGTGTCTGATAAAGGTTGTCACAAGCCCCACGTCGACTAACTATACAATACAAAAATATCATCTCTAGACACACACAGAGCCCCAAAGCAACTTGGAACTCAGTAACAGTAGTTGGATATCCTATACTCCTATTGGGGAGATCTACTAGTTCATGTACCTGCAGCATGAAATGCAGGTCCCCCCATAAGGGATGTTAGTATGAGATAATGTACTTAATATATAAGGCAGGAAATACTACATATGAAGTAACAACTTAAATGAAATCATGCGCTGGTGTAAGGATAAGAGACCACCTTTATTAACATTGTTGAATCATGTAGTTTATGTTCCTTTTATTACTTTACCTTTCTTAAATGTATAATGTGTGCACAAAACAAAATACAAATGACTAGCTGATCAGTGATAAATTAATATTAGGATCGCTCCATGCTAGGCTTTCCTTTCACCCATAGGATACTCACCGCAATGGGATCGGCCCTGCTAGGTGATTTTTCTACCCCCAGGGCTACCACCCATCAATAAACAACCTACTTTATATTTTAATTACTTTTGAGATGATTCTTTGATGGTCATAATATTGGAGCTGTACGACCATAAATCTAGCATGTGACATGTAAAGAACTATACAAAACAATACCATAATGAAAAGAGTAGGTTACATAAATAATAGAGTACATAGGAGATGAAATTCATCTATCTTGGTACCCAAGTATTTATGTAGATTTGAGTATGACTATATATGGGAGGATATGAACATGTGAAAGAGTGAAGACACAGTTATTAGTCGGAGTTGGTAAGTTCCTTTATGTGCCAAGGAAGGATCTAGGCTTCATGCCAAATAATATGAAATTAAGTACCCTTACATACCTCATTGTACCACCTTGATATTACCTCAAAATAACCTTTCTGTCCTATAAATATTTATCTATAATATAGTATGTGATAAAACTAGTATTAGCAGCCAATAGATACATCTTGGCAGCCCAATCTCATAAAATTAACACATGGGTAGCAAGCATGTAATTATTAACTCATGCATATTCTTTCAATCTTTTCGCCTATAATTATATTTTATAATGCACATTCTCATATACATATCATATGCATCTTGCTTTAGTGTTATTACAGTCTCACAATAGCCCACAAGGCACAATATATTACAATTCTACACAACATACAAGTAGGGAACGTAACATTACGTCCCTTCGCTATATTTTGACGTTAGTAATCCCAAATTTGTTCCAACTTTAACCAAATTGTTTCCACCATATTTATACATACAAATAGTCCCAAAATAGTACAAAGATAGTTCACAAAATAGGTGAAGTAAGTAAGACCATAGTCCTCAATCAATCGTCCCATAATTTCTACTAACAACACATTTAGGATAACACACTAAACCTCGATTGTTTATGTAGAACCAAATAGTGCAGCAATATTGAAACATCATTACAGAACTAAAACTTATTAAGACCATAAATCTTACTTCATATTCCAGCCAACCAAGAAGAGAAAAGTTTCCAAATAAACAAGAAAAGTGTATAATAATTTTTGGAACACATGTTATCCAAAATTTCAGCACAAGTATAACTAGCTTAGTCTCTTATTTTTCATGAAAAAAACCATACTAAACACATAGGTATCTTTACTTACCTTTACCTTATAGGTTGACATCTTCTTTAAGAACTCTAAAAGTCTCCTTGTGGTTGCTTTGCAAAGTTAAGAAAGTGTAGAGAGAAAGCTTTGTGAAAGCTGATTTTTTTCTAAGTTTAGAATGAATTAAAGGTACTACTTGTAAGTCCTTTTTAAAAAATACTTTGTCCGACTTTCTCGTGTTTTTTTAGACTTATTATATCAAGGTGGTGATTCAGCAGCTTGGCCCTTTCACTTGGGTCTAAATGGGTTCAAACTTGATGGGCCTTGGCTGCCCACTTTTTCCTTTTTCCTTAACTTATTTTGGGCCCAAATCGTCAAGTGGGTCGTGATGTACTTGGGACCTTTAATATTAATCACGAGATGCAAATATTGTCTATTTATGATTCTAAAATATGGGCTAAAGTTACACCCTTAATACGGACTTTATTCATTATCGGACTTGGACAGATTCAGCATCAGGCCTCGTCTCTGTCTAGCTAGCTAATTTAAGCTAAGTAAGTAGGTGACTCACCTGCTAGCTTCTTAATTACTACAAGCACCTACTTATTTCACTTTGTGTAAGTTCGTGATCTCCTAAATTTGACTTAAAACTTGTATACACTCGAACCTCTTAAGCGTTAAACGTACATATTGCCCTCTAATTTGAGATTCAAGTACTTTTAAAAATAGGTGCTACTTTGACTAATTCATATCATGTTTCATTTGCATACAACTAGTATATGTATGATGTGAGGTGTTATAATAAAACTCTCGTGTACGGTACCTTGTAATCCATCATCAAATCTCATAATAAATCATAGTTTCATTGCTCAAAACATGCATAGTCTAAATAGATAAAACCAATTCATGATATAAGCTTGAAATAGATATACATGCACAATCAATAGACATTTCATAAAACCACAACATAATTTATAATCATAATCTATAATAAGAGGTACCCATATATGATACAACTTGAAAACATACAATTTTCATAAAAAGGAAGATGGGGCTCTATGGGTGAAAAACCCAATGGATGAAACCCACACACCTCAAACTTGAGTTTTCTTGATATGAGCATGAAGAGAACTTGGAGCTTGAAGAGAATCCTTGAGTTCCAAAGTTAATCTTGAAATCCTTGAAATTTGAATGAGATATTTGGTTAAGTCTTGGAAAGATTTTTGTGAGGGTTTTTGAGTGATATAGAGTTGAAAAATGACTAAGTGTGGGTGTTTTCACGCATAAGTGTCATTAACACACATAAGTGGGCATGGGGATATGACCCCAATGCCCTTGGCCGACACAGGAAAATTAAGGAAAAATGAACATTGGTCCATGTCTGGTCTGTGACATGGACCTAATTCAAAGACAAAATAAACACTAATCCATATACCTGGCGCATCGCGGCCAGGGTGCAGATGCTCTTTGAAAATCGTAAATTAGTGAAATTTATTTTTGGCTATGGGTCCTCCAAAATCTGGGTTATATCCATTTCCCACTCAATTTTGTCCTTGATCGAGAATATTAAGTCGAATTTTTGATATCATACATGAATTTTGAGATACATGAAAATTACGATTATGGGCATTTTTGAAGTGTATTAAGTGAAAGAAAGCTTCAATATCTCGTGTCATATACTTTGAGCAGCCATTATCCATACACTAGCATTAGCTACTGCTTCCTTTACTTACCTGCAACAAATCACATGTTATTTTTAGGAACCTATTTCAATCTAAGTTCCTAATAAGCAGATAAGGAGGTAATTAACATTTTTCTTGTACAGGGAGGTAACATCACTTCTTCAACTTGGAAATATTTTGATAATTCAATCTAGGACCAGACCTTTTTTTTTCTTTTGTTCAAAGCTTCTTGCCAAAAGTTCTTCAGGATTTTTTAATACAGGGTAGTTAGTCTTCTGATGCCCATCTATCCCATAGTGAGTACACAAGAACAGATCAAACAAATTGACCATTTTGCTATGAGTGATATGAGATAGACCTTTTTGCACAAACTTAAGACCTTTCTTACTATTATCTCATAGATGAGTCAGAGTTTCTAGCTTTTTTTTGAAGAAGCAGTCCATTTGAGTGATTTGGACAACTCTTCTTTGACTTAATTCTTCAAAATTTTTAATGCATGGCATTTAGTCTTCAGATGACCATCTATTATATAGTGAGTGCAAAAAATATATCAGGCAAGTTGACATTTTTGATGTACGTGATATGAGATAGACCCTTCTTTATAAACTCCAGATCTTTCTTACTATTATCTCATTGATGAGTAACAGTTTCTAGCTTTTTTCTGAAGAAGTAGTCCATTTGAATGATTTGGACAACTCTTCTTTACTCGGATCAGGTCCTTTTTTAATTGAGTATTCCTTTGTAGTGCCATAGCTAATTTTGTATTAGCATCATTCAAACTAGCTTCAAGTTCATGTTGCAAGCTACTAGCCTTTTCTTTTCCATTTAGATAACCTTTTGTTTCTTTCTTCAAAATTTTTCACAAAAAGCTATATTTTCTATTTCCAGATCTATAACATGTTTCTCCACTTCAAATAACTGAGAAACTAAGGAAAGTTTTCATCTTGAACAAGATATAAATGATTGTTCAATACATCCTCTTCAGTAGTTAGCTGAGTGATCGAATCAATAAGAATAGCAACTAACTCCCTCAACTTTATAATAGAAATGATGTGCAAATTTAATTTAAAATCAGATAGAGTTACATCTTCCTAACATTTGTAATCATCATCGGAATTTGTCATGAATTCAAATATTTTATTAAAGATCTCATCATCATCATCCACAAGCATCAAGGAAGTATCCTTTCGGTGCCCAGAGTCTTCTAACTTACTTGAGAAATTTTTCCAAATAGTAAGAGTCTTTTTTACAACATAGTTTATAGCATTCTTTTTATTTTTTATTTTTTTTATCAGGGACTGAGTCCCTTGACTTGTCTTTGTTGTCTCTAGCATTTGCATAATCTTTATACTCCATATTATGCATCAGACAATCTCTACCAAAATATCATATTTTTCCATGACACAGATCATAAGCAGTAGCAGCTCTACTAGGATTTTCCTTCTTCTTGAAACTTCCATGTTTCTTTACAATTTCTTTTGAAACCTTCTAGTGAGGTATGCCAACTGATATGCATCTTCTTCAGATTCTTCATCCTGTGTCACCTTCAGAGCTAATGACTTGTCCTTTTTAGCAACATCATTTGCTCTATTTAACTCATGAGTTTGTAGATTACCAATCAAGGCATCCACAGTCAGTACCTTCATATCCTTGGCTTCAGTAATTGCATCAACCTTGCTAGCCCATGACTTAGGAAGAATTTTTAGGATCTTCTTAATTTTCTTGCTAGGATGAATAGATTTACCCTAGAATTGAAGCTCATTTATAATGGATGAGAATCTGATATACATATTATGAATAGATTCCCCTTCTTTTATAGTAAAATTTTCATACTAAGCAGTAAGGATATCAATATTAGACTCCTTCACTTGCTCAACACCTTTATAAGTACTATGTAAGTAATCCCAAATTTCCTTTGCAGGCTCACAAGATGAGATCCAATTGTATTCTTCAGCTCCAATTTCACAAACCAACAACTTCTTAGCTTTGTACTTATTTTCAATCTTTATCCTATCAGCATCATTGTATTTTTGTCGAGTCTTAAAAATTACTCTACGGATTTCTCCTTCCTTTACCTCCAGAGTGGTAACATTAATACCATCAAGCACAATGTCTCATAGTTCACTGTCTTCAACCATGAGAAAGTGGTGCATATGAGTCTCCCACCAACTATAGAATTGCCCATTAAAGCGAGAGAGTCTGGTAGATGACTAACCTTCTTCTAGATTCAGTGGAGCTGCCATTTCTTATTTAGCATCCCCTCTATGTGTTAATGTCACGACTCAAGCCTAGGGCCTAAATGTGACAAGATGAATGAGAATCCAAACGAACCAAAAACAAGCTTCTTAACATATCATTAATACATGCTTGATCGCGAAAGCAAAATAAACAACACAAGAGATATAAACAAGGGAAGTTTGACTAAGGGAAGTCTTGATATTTATAAAAGTATAAAAGTGTCAAGCTCATAGCATAACTACATCAATTATCCAACAAAACCTCTAACATAGAATGGAGCGGGGACCAAGACACTTTCTGAGCTTACCCTCATAGTAATAAGTGTTCAACATAAAGAGATATCAAAATAGCATAAGTGACATAGATAGTGTCCTCCGACTTAAGGACTCACCAAAGTTGATCACTAAACCATCGTACTAGCCACGTGGAGGATAATAAAAAGGTGCTCTGATCCCTACATGGTAATATCATGTAGGCATAAAGTATACATCAGTATGTTTAAATGTACAAAGTATGTCGGATAAAATGCAATGAGAGTTATTTGGCATAATAACAAGATGTTTAATCATAATCAAGGAACATAGACTCAATATAGAATACATATACTCGAACCTTATACAAATATACATGAGATGGTCCAAATAGCCACCCACTCACCTTACGGTATAACCTTTTCGGAGAGTGTTACGAATACCTCTACCTTACAACATAGTCTTTTTGATAGGTAATACAAGATGCCCCCTACTTTATGATATAATCTTTTAGGTAGGAGCCATGATTTATTCTACCTTATGGCATGACCTTTTCAGTAGGTACTAAAGAGTGTCCTTACCCTATGATATAATCTTTTCAGTAGGAGCCGTGAGTTGTTCTATCTTATGGCATGGCCTTTTCTGTAGGTCTTATAAGATGTTCATACCTTATGATATAATCTTTTTGCTAGGAGTCATGAAATTACCTCACCAAACTATCACATTCAAGTAAGAAACGACTTCACATTATCCTAAGAACATAACAAAACATAGGAGCCCAACAATTCACTTGCAATGCCATAGGTACGTTACATGAATTCAATGCATACATGCAAGCCCTTAATCACCATAAAGTCACTTGACTTATAAACCATACATTAGACCATCAATAACTTGAGAATCCTTGTCAAGACATTTTATCAAATACTTGGTGGATTCATAATGCTAGTTCAAAATCATACAATTTAAGAGTGAAATAATATGAGAAAACTCAATGTAAATCAACAATCCAACATATAGTAAAACCCTCATATAGGATACCGTGAAACCTATCATCAAATCTCATACTAGATCATAGTTTCATAGCTCAAAACATGAATAGTCTAAATAGACAAAACCAATTCATAATATAAGCTTGAGATAGATAGACATGAATAATCAATCAATATTTCATAAAACTCAAATATAATTTATAATCAAAATCCATAATAACAGATACCCATAGATGATACAACTTGAAAATATGTAATTTTCATAAAAATGGAGTTTGGGCTCTATGGGTAAAAGGACCCAATGGATGAAACACATATACCTAAATTTGGGCATTCCTTGATGTGGACTTAAATGAGACTTGAAGCTTGAATAGAGTTCTTGAGTTCGTAATTAAAGTTGAGACACTTGAATTTGGATGAGAATTTTTGATAAAATGGTTGAGAGGTTTTAGAAAGGATTTTTGAGTGATATAGAATTGAAAAATGGCTAATTATAGATGTTTTCACGCATAAGTGGGCATGGGTACATGACCCCAATGCCCTTAGGACAAAAAAGAAAATTAAGGAAGTGCTAACATTACTCCATGATAGGTCAGTGTCGCTGAGCCATCGCGAACCCCTACTGGTTTGTGAAAATTGGTAAAAATTATTTTTCACTATGGGTCTTCTAAAATTCGAGTTATACCTGTTTCCCACTCAAGTTTTTCCCCTGACAAAGAATATGAAGTTGAATTTTTGATATCACAATGGATTTTAAGATATATTAAAATTATTATTATGGGCATTTCCAAAGTATATTTTTGGGGCATTTCAATATCTCCCCCTTGGAACATTCATCCTCGAATGTCAAAGAAACGCGCATAAGAGAAGTAACCATGAATATTTCAGCTCAACATAAATTCAAAAACTATATTTAAACATCATTTTCAAGAAATCTCAACATGAGTATCAAAACTCACCATAAACTTGTTAGCATGAACATCAATGCATGCAAAATGAAATAAGGGCTCAAATATATGACTTGAAATCATAAAAAGGATTTAGTTTGCTATATTAAGCTTGAATAGAATAAAAACGATATGGATTTCGCTCCTTGATGTCCTCTTCGACTTCTCAAGTGACGCTATTGGCTTAATAATTCCTCCAAAGGACTTTCATGGATGTTACGTCTTTTTCATCAATCTTTTCCACTGGTCTATTCAAAATCTTCATTGGGACCTCCTCATAGGCCTAGTCATCCTCCACAATACGCACAAACTCTAAGGGCACTATAGCATTTGGGTCACTCACACACTTTTTCAACATCGACACATGGAGGGTCGAATGAACCATATTTATCTTTATAGGAAACCCCACTTCATATGCAACCTTTCCAACCCTTCTCAAAATTCTATAAGGACTCACAAACCTTGGGTTAAATTTACCTTTCTTGCTAAACCTGACCACAACCTTCATGGGTGAGACTTTCAAGTAATCCAATCATCATCTTCAAGCACACATAGCCTACCTTGGTACCTAAGGATCTCATCTCCCCCTTGGGAGAAAACCTGCACTTTACCAACCTTCACCAAAGCCTTCAAGTCTAGCAATATGGGGTCAAGGTCTTGTTTTGACTCGACTTCCTCAATCAAAGAAGATATGGTACCATCCTAGAACACTATACCACCATTTTTCACTTCATCCAACCTAATTCCCAACCTAGTCAATCGGTGTACTTCTCTAACCACCTCTTTGTTCGCCAAAATTTAATACCTTCTCATACTTAGAAAATATCCTCTCATCCTTCAAAATTACAACACCATCCTCAAATAATTCACAGGCTCTTCTTCACTCCAGAAATAAATCAATATATCATCACTAAAACCACCACAACATATCAAGGTACAGGTTAAAGACCCTATTCATGAGATCCACAAACATATCCAGGGCATTAGTCAAGCAAGAAACGTCACCACTAATTCAAAATATCAGGAAGGACATCAAAAATTCATTGACTGCCGAAACTGACTCAATAGGAATGACTTTAGACTCAACATCCCTATTCCTTACAAGATGGCAAATGTAACCCTTAAAGATAAATGTGGGCCTTAATACAAGAAATGAATCTACCCTTAACTATCACTTTATAAATTCCCACTCAAGTACGGACTCTTTAAGGAATTGCAATCTAAATTTATAGGCTCTACAATCAATGGAAGCATTATATGCATGTAACCAATCCACCCCAAGAATAATCTCAAAATCCACCATGACAAGTTTAACAAGATCACTAGTCAAGACTTTATGCAATAAGGACATGGGGCAACCCCTATAGACTTTTCTAGCAATAATAGACTCATCAATAGGTGTAGGCACGAAAAAGGCTTACATAATAATTTGGGATACATAAACCCTATTAGCAACAAGAGGAATAATGAAAGAAATAGCGGTACTCAGATCTATCAATGCATACACATCAAAATCAAAAGTCTTAACAACATCGGGCACCTCATCCTTTCCTTGCCTCCCTTGAAGAGCATAGAATAGATTATTTCGTGGAGCACCCTTTTGTTGGCCACCTTGAGCCCCTTGATCAACATGACCACCTTTACCCTTGTTTTGAGGCTATGGACAATTCAAAATTTTGTGGCCCATCTCGCCACACCCAAAGCATGCACCTGTGTTCCTCCAACATGTTCCACTATGTTTTCTCCCATATTTTGGCCATCTAGGATAGGTTACCCTATCATCACCTCCTTGGGTCCTTGGGTTAGGTATCCCATCCTTAGCAACCCTCTTGTTTGGAGCAATGGAAGATCCTTGGCCTTGAAATTTAAGACCTTGTTGAAATTGGCCGCCCTCAAACCGAGCCCACTTGAAATCCCCACTTCTCTTCTTCATAAGCTTCTCTCCCTCAAGTTGTTCGGCATAGGTCATGAGCTGAGACAAATCCATATCACTCAAAAGCATCTTCATATGACACTCTTCATTTGCCAAGTCGGACACCCCCCATACAAATTTATTCATCCTTGATCTAGGTTCGTCAACCAATTGTGGAGCATACTTGGAGAGCTTGTTGAACTTGAGGTAATACTCTCTCAGACTCATGAAACTTTGCTTAAGATTTATGAACTCCATCATTTTAGCCTTTCTCAACTCAATTGGGAAGAACCGGTTGAGGAAGGAGGCATTAAACTCCTCCCAAGGAATAACATCATGATTTCCCTTCCCCATATTCCATTGCACAAAATAAATTTGAGCCACTCCTTTTAGTTGGTAGGCCTCTAGTTCCGTCTTCTCCTCCAAATTGACCCCCATGATGGATAGCACATTGTACACCTTATCTATGTACTGTTAGGGATCCTCATCTGTCATGGACCCATGAAACTCTGGAGGGTTCATTCTTGTAAAATCCCTCACCCTTGAGGCCAGAGTGGGAGCATGAAGGGGTTTTTGGACCCCTTGGTGAATTTGGTTGGTCATTGTTGTGCTAACATAGTGATGACATTCTGGAACTCAACTTGAGTGGCCCCTTACCATAGAGGGGCTTGGTCAACCGGACCCTCCTCAGGTGTGCGGGCCCTTCTCGATCTTCCTTTTTGAAGTGGCATGATCTAGAAGATCAAAGAGAATTCATTAGTGGAAAAAGTCTTATCTTGCATCTAAAGCACGATATAGACCATGAAGAAATTAAACATAGCCTCTATTCATAGTTGTGGTATGCTTCACAACCATGAATAAGACTCTAATCGACGTGGTGTGCTGGATTCTGAAGACCATTAACAACTTAGTGCTCTAATACCAAGTTTGTCATGCCCAATCCTAGGGACTAGACATGACACGACAAATGGGAACCCGAAAGGACCCCAAACAAGCCTCTTAGCATATCATTTACACATTCTTGATCGTGAAAGCAAAATAAATAACACAAGAGATATAAACAAGGGAAGAGGGACTAAGGGAAGTCTTGATATTTATAAAAGCATAAAAGAGTCAAGCTCATAGCATAAGTACATCAAGTATCCAACAACACCTCTAACATGGAATGGAATATGGGCCAAGACCTTTCCGAGCCTACCCTCATAGTAACAAGTGGTAAATATAAAGAGGTATAAAAATAGCATAAGTGACATAGATAGCATTCTCGGACTTAAGGACTCACCAAAGCTTATCTCCAAAGTACCGTACTAGCCACGTCGAGGATGATCAAAAGTGCTCCAATCTCTACATGGTAATATCATGTAGGCATAGAGTATCCATTAGTATATTTGAATGTGCTAAGTATGTGGTATGCAATACAACGAGAGTCATATGTCATAATAGCAAGACATTTAATCATAATCTAGGAACATAAAGTCAATATTGAATATATATACTCGAACCTTACACAACCATACATGAGATGGGCCAAATAGCCACTCACTCACCTTACGGTATAACCTTTTCGGAGAGTGTTACCAATACCCCTACATTACGACATTATCTTTTTGATAGGTAGTATAAGATGTCCCGTACTTTATGATATAATCTTTTATGTAGGAGCTGTGAGTTATTCTACCTTATGGCACATCCTTTTCGATAGGTATTATAGAGTGTCCTTATGATATAATCTTTTCGGTAGAAGCTATAAATTATACCTTACGGCATAGCATTTTCGATAAGTTTTATAAGATGTCCTTACCTTACGATATGGCCTTTGTTAATAGGTGTTATAAGATTTCCTTACCTTAAGCTATAATCTTTTCGGTAGGAGCCATAAGTTATTCTACCTTACAGCATGGCCTTTTCAGTAAGTCTTATAAGATGTCCATACCTTACAATATAATCTTTTTTGTAGGAGTTATGAAATTAGCTCACCAAACCATCACATTCAAATATCAATAAATGACTTCACATTTTCCCAAAAATATAACAAAACATTTTCCCAATAAATGACTTCACATTTTCATAAAGTCACTTGACTTATAAACTATAAATTAGACCATCAATAACTTGAGATTCCTTGTCAAGACATTTTATCAAACACATGGTGGGTTCATAATGCTAGTTCAAAATCATGCAATTCAAGAGTGAAATAATATGAGAAAACTCAATGTAAATCAACTCATCAACATATAATCAAACCCTCATGTAGGATACCTTAAAACCCATCATCAAATCTCAGTCGATAATAGTTTTATAGCTCAAAACATACATAGTCTAAATAGACAAAACTAATTCATAATATAAGCTTGAGAGAGATAGACATGCATAATCAATCAACATTTCATAAAATTTCAACATAATTTATAATCAAAATCCATAATAAGAGATACCCATAGATGATACAACTTGAAAGCATGTATTTTTCATAAAAAGGGAGTTTGGGCTCCATGGGTGAAAGGATCTAATGGATGAAACTGACATACCTAAATTTGAATTCCTTGATGTAGACTTGAAGGAGACTTGAAGCTTGAATAGAGTTCTTGAGATCGGAATTAAGCTTGAGACACTTGAATTTGGATGGAAATTTTTGATAAAATGGTTAAGAGGTTTTAGAGAGGATCTTTGAGTGATATGGAGTTGAAAGATGGCTAATTATAGGTGTTTTCACGCATAAGTGGGTATGGGGCCATGACCCCAATGCCTTTAGGCCGAAACAGAAAATTAAGGAAGTGCTAACACTACTCCGCGACTTGTCCATATCGCGGAGCCATCGCGAACCCCTACTATTTTGTGAAAACTGATAAAAATTATTTTTCACTATGAGTCTTCTAAAATCCGGGTTATACCCATTTCCCGCTCAGTTGTGCCCCATGATCAAGAATATGAAGTTGAATATTTGATATCGAGCACGAATTTTGAGATATATGAAAATCACGATTATGGGTATTTTCAAAGCACATTTTTGGGACGTTTCAGTTAACCTTTTAGAAAGTCTCTACTCGGATACCAATTTATGGAATGTGCACGTCCACTGCGTGTTCAAGGACCAGGTTCCTTGACAGAACAACAATCAATAAAAATAGTAAGGAAGCAGAATGTAATCACATGAGCTGTTTTGCATGGAAACCCCCTTGCTAAAGGAAGAGAAAACCATGATATGTACTCATAGGATTTCAACGCAATTTCATTTTCATCAAAGGAGCAAAGTGTGAGATTACAAACTTTTGCAAGCATGGAATTCAACCCTAAATTTCTTCCCCCTCACTGTGATAAGTCTACCAAAGGTTCAAGCACCAAAGCAGTTGCTCAGTTACCCACTAAATCGACTAACTCTAGCAAACTTAGACTTCACTGACTCACCATAGCTAACTCTAGCTAAATCTTAATAATGAAAAGCAAAGGCTTGCTAGTTATCACATTCCTTTATGAATTAGGAATCGACTTACAAGATGCAAACACCCAATAAGAACAATGAAGTTCACAAAGGATAAAAAAAATGATTTCCTTAGTGTACTAGATGCGAGCCTCACCAAAAATACTCACTTAATTTGTGTAAAAACTCTCAAACTTTCTTATCAAGAAAGTTCGAATTATATATATACACCCCCACCCCCCCAACATCAACAATATTTTGAACATTTTTATTCACTAGACAACTGTTATACAACAAGCAGATACGCACCAACAGTAACAGAAGTATTAGTATATTGTTTGTTTGTTGCGCTTTCAAATTAGCAACACACATGGGATCAGGTTCCTCACCAATTTTTATGATGCGTTAAATCATCAAACCACAAATATCACAAACCTTCCATATAATTGTCCAATAATGGAACTTCCATTATTAACAAGTATGGATGCAGATTGTGTCCAAAAAGACTTAAAGTAACTCATAACTAATGTTAATGAATCCTATCATGATCTATCTCGACATGACTAATTTAATAACTACTTATTTTTAGATAAAATGATTCCTAACTTTATTGTGTATTTTTCTAAATTCTTCAAGGAAAGAAATGCAAATCTTTGCCAGGCTTTCCAACCTACTAATAAAAGGTTAATTTAATCTCCCCACTTATTGAAGAGGGCAACAAGATTTTTCTTTTAAAGAAACATAGCTCTGCTCGAGAGAAAATCATTTTTCTCTTTCTCAGGATAATAACTAGATATCGGTGGTCGTTATCAGTATAGGTTCGATATTTATTATTTTATTGATATAGAATATAGATGGAATTTAAAAGGTTAATTAAATTTTAAAATAATTTTTAGATATTTTAAATTATTAATTATTATAAATTATAATATTTATTAATATAATTTTTAAATAATATATGTTACTCCTTTTTCAATTTAATTATATGGTACTGCTAAAATTTTGCAAGTTAAAATTTTGTTATATATCCTTTAATTTTTAATTTTTTGTTATTGTGATCTATATTACATTTATATCAATTTTAAATAATATATGTTATTCGTATATCCTTATTTATACGACACTTTTTATATATCTTTTAAATATTGTAAGTTGTTAATTCTTGTGATTTGTAGTATCTTTTTCTTTAATTTTTATATATAGATATATTACTATTTTAAATTATCTAGATTTACAATATTTTTTATACAGTTTTCTAATTATATAATACTTGTTACTTTCTTTATCCAATTTTATACAACGCCGATAAATTAATTTTAATAATCAATTAATTTTTTTTATTTTTTTAAAATATTTAAAATTATCAATTATCATGATTTAGAATATTTTTTTATAATTTTATAAACCAGCCACTACCTACGGTAAATTTAGATTGCAATACATGTAAAAATTAACAATCAGTTAAAGTATTTTACATGTATAATTTAAACATTTTTTATTTAAACTACTTACGATGGTACAGCACGGTTCAATAACATTAATTTTTATAACAATTGATTATGCTTTTTACTACAATAATATTTATGTTTAAATATATTATTATTTTATGAGTGAGTCAGAAATTAAATTATAATTAATTATTCTTAAAAATTTAAAACTTTTAAAGTTTGATAATCAAACATTAATTGTCAAATAAAATAAATTTATCTTAGAAAATGTGAATCATATTTTTATAGCCAAACGAATAGCTTAGAAGTGAAAAGATATGAATGCCAACATAAATAACTTAATCTTTCCCGTCGAGAAAATGAACACTATTGCTAATTAAAAAATATATCTTTTTCCCTTTGAGTTTTTGGGTAAATTTTACCATTGAAAAATAATTGAAAGTTATCAAATATTCTCTCCGTTAAGGGCAATATATAAAATTCAACTCAAATGGGCTCAAGTATTTATTACTCTCTTTGTCCAATTTTATTTGGTCCTTGTTGACTTGGCACAGAGATTAAGAAATAATAAATCATAAGAATAATTTTATGAAATCATCCTTTGAAAATAATAAATACAGTATTTTTAAAAATAAAATAGAAAAATAACTATAACTAATAATAAGGACAAATTAGAAACTAAATATAAAATTATTTATTCATTTTATAAAATAAACGAATACTATTGAACATACTAAAATAGAATAGTGGACAAATAAAAATAAATGACAAGAGCATGCATAAATATGTTAGACTTGCTATAATACGGATCTCACAAATAATGGGATGTGATGGTATTGATACTGGCTATCGTAAATAATAAAAATAGCATACATAGTTAAAAGCGATTACTGATACTCTTGAAAGAAAATTATGAGAATAAGATTTAGTTTTGATTTTATTAATGAAGAGAATCCGTGTTCCATGTTCTTCGTATCTTCATGCATGGACCAACAATTTCTTTGTCCTTCACTTGATTTTCTTATCATCAATAATTCTTCATAACATTATTGTGGACCTTTCTATTATTGTGGGCCAATTACTCTCAGAAGTTCATTTACCGTTGCCTAATGTACCCCACCTTAATAATTTTTCTTACTGACTCCTAGGGAAATAAAATACTTCCTTCTTTTCCAATTTTACGCATTTTTCATTTTATTTAACATAAAACATAAATTTTAAAACTTTTTTATTTTTTATAAATAAATAAAATATTGTGCTCCTCCGTTACACGAAACTTTCGTAATTAGTAATCAATGGAAAATTGAGCTGGTTTCCTGATCCTGCCAAATTGTTTGATTATTCGAGGAGGCACTGATCAATGGAAGATTGCTGTCTGAAACAATTATTAAAACTCACAGGACCTCTTTGATTTGTCAGCTTTTTCTTCCAAATATTAAAACTTGAAATCGAAACCTTGCCAATCCCTATATCATTTTATTTACGTGATATTTATTTTTTTAATTTATTTTAAAAAAATATATTACTTTCTATGTTCTATTTATCTTAGTTTATATTGCAATTTTTTTTATTTATTTTAAAAAGTATATTATTTTATTCTAATTAAAAATAATTTACTTCAAATTTTTTTTTTACCTTAATGAAATGATTTTCAGTCACACAAATATCTAAGAATAATTTTGTATTACAAGTTTTAAAAAATTTTCTTTTACTTCTTAGACATCGACATAAAATAAAATGGAAAAAGTATTTTATTTTAATTAAAAATAATTTAATTTTTCAAAAATATTCTCAATAAAATAATATTTAATCTACAAATATATAAAATTTATTTTAAATCACAATTTTTTTTAAAAAAAAATCCTTAAACCTCATGCTAAATCAAGAATAATTCGTAAATTGGGTTGAAAATATATCATTATTTCAGTGCATCAGAAAATTTCACTTATTAAGTAGGTTAAAATTATCTATTCTCAGAGAAGTTGAGATGTCACTTTGTTGAACTTCACTTCCCAAGTAGTGTAACCTTTGCAAGTTGCAAATTTCCATTTTGCAAATGCTTATTTATTCTTTTGCGCCAGAAATTTTTCATTGAGAATTAATTGTTATAAATTAATTATTTACTTTATTTTAATTTATTTATCTTATTTTCTGATGAAATAATTATCACAATTTAAAATGGATCGTGAATGATACTTGATGTGCTGTCAAAATACAACACTATTTGTCACGTCCTAGGAGGATACCCTAGACGTAACTGAATTCAAAGACTATTGCTAGTCCCCAAGAGAACCACTTGGCCTCATCACATTCATTCAATCAATAAACTCAAGACAATCAGCGAAAGAATAAGGAAAGTAATGGTTACATCTCATCTAGTCTCAAAATAATATCAATAAATAAAAGGGCTAATGGAAAGAACTAGTTCAACAAGTCTTAACATCAACATACGATTTTAGTATATGAAGCCTCTATCACTATCAAGTGGTGCCAATGATAGACTCATGGCTACCTTAAAATAAAGTAAAGCTAATCAAATCTAACTCTAAAAGCAAGATGAAAATAAATGTAATGATTCCTCTGAAACAGGGGAGACTCACTAATCAGTTGAACATCTTAGATCCTCAACGATGCGCCTGTTGACGATCCCTTATCCATATATCTACATCATGAAACGATGCAGCGTCGAATGACATCACTACTTGAAATATACGGTATGTAAAATAGTTGAATAAAAATAATATAGGCAGAATAACATGAAAATAACATCAATTCAATTCAAAAGGCTCAACTCGTCTCAACTCAGTAAGACATGCAGGTTTAAGAATAAGATCATGATTTGAAAATTAAACTCAGTAGTATGCAACTCACACCAAATTATTTAAATTTTATATTAAAATAATGCTCCTCAAAAGATACTTTAGTATGCAACTCTGTCAAATCGAATATGCAATTTAGGGAGTTTCTCTAACCGACATCCTTACCACCACCCTCTTTGATGGTGCACAATGAAGACGACGTCATTGCCACGGTAAACGACGTACAAGTCTACCTCATGAATCATGATTCATCAGCTCCGTCCATCATTTTGGAATAGGAGTTGCTAGAACGTGCTGCAAAACTATCCTACGCTGGCAAACATAGTTCTCGGGCATTTTCTCTTACCCAACTCGATGCTCAATACTACTCCCAAAAACATCCTCTTTAAAATTGATCTCAAACATCATCATCATCATCTTCTTCTTCTATCAATAAATATATTATGAAAATCATTTACATCATCATCAAAATACTTCCTCAAAACGTCAAGTGATCTCTTTTAAAAATATATGCTGCAAAAATCTTTACATATCATTAAGACTCTTTCTCAAATTAGTTTTTTATGCTCAACACTCATATTTATGAAGACTTGGTAAAATATTCTCGAAAATCATCTTTGCTCAATATATAAAAATAACCATCAAATCCAATTCAATAAATGTATAAGAAAAGTGTAAAGTACATTCATCACTTAGAGTTCATGTGAATGAAAACATGAACATACATTCAAACAATTACCCATCTTCAAGGACATCATCAAGATATTATTGTATACAGAAAACTCATTAAGGCAATAGAAAACTCAGAAACTTAATTCAAGAATTAGGGTTAAAACTTTTCTTGAACTAAATTTTAAAGAATCAACATGTAGGGCTCATGGATGAACCCAATCCAACGGTATGAGTAGCCTTGCATACCTGGGATGAAGGTAGACAATCAAACTGGCATGAATCCGACTTGAAATCCTCGACTCCTCTCCCTTCTCTCTTCTCTTTTAGCCCTAGGTCTTTTTAGGGGACTTGGAATGGCTTACGAATGGGTTATAAATCCTTTTTATGCTTAAAAATGACTCATTTTGATCTTATATTATGTCCAGGAGGGGTTTGGAAAGTCTAAAATGCCCCTCATGAAATTTGAAAAAAAGTTATCACGAGATGCGAGGTCCATTCGCTGAAAATTTTTCGAATGAGCTTTCTACTCCAGTAAAAAATTTTTGGGACAAAATTAAGTGTTGCCCATGGCAGGTGCGCGTTGCACACCTGTTGCGCACCCTCACTAGTTCATGTTTTTACATTAACAAATTATTTTTTGATCTGAATGCTCTGAAAAATTAACCAAGATTATTTTCCAACTTAATTTTTCATTCTGATCGCAAATCTGTCCCCAAATTTGCTATCGGAGTATGAGAAAATGTACTATGTGCACATCTCTTCTCTAGGGATATTTTGATAATTTTGCCAGGCATTACACTTTTGATAACTAAAACTTAGAATTTTATGTGTTTCCAATACGACATTTATGATTTTTATGTGTTTTTATATTTAGTTTTGCAGGAAAGCATGTTGGCATGACTTTGGGACGAAGTTATAAACTTTTCTGATTTTTTGGTGACTTATGAGATCCTCTACGGATCGTAGATTATTCTACAAGTCATAGACAAGGGTTTCATGGCAAATTTCAATGAAGTATGATTTTGAAGTTCAACTATACGAGACCTTTATACAAGTCGTAGATACTCTACAAGTCGCATAGAGAGGTTTCATGAAGATTTTCGGTGAAGGACCAATTGATGCAGATGAAGTCTACGAGAGTACAATACGAGTCATGAATAAGTGTACGACTCATAAAGTGAATTCATGGCAATGAAGTCTAAGATTCAAGAAGCTGAATATGAGATCTCGATTACGAGTCGTAAAGACTTGTCGTAGGAAGTCGCCGACAAGTTTTTCTATTTTTTAGGACTTAATTATAATTACTATAAATAGAATTTTTACATTATTTTTGAGGGAGTACAGTAGAGAATGTGATTAGAAAGTATTTATAGAGTTTTGTACTTGGAGATCTCAATTTTTGGAGGAGAATACACTTGTGAATTAATTGGATCTTCAAATTTTGTGATTCTCCATTAATTTTAGATTTGCTTATTCTTCAATTCATTTGGTAAGTGTTTGATTATGTTTTCTCAATTCATAATTTCTTCATCTACCCATAGCATGAGTAGCTAAATTCACAACTTGGGGTTGTATGAACCATAAAGATTTAACCAAATAAATTCAGATAATTTGCAATTATTGGAATGGGTATTTGCATGTATTAATCAATTCCCTTTGTTTTGCATGTTTTCTAGTGGTGACCAACATTAGAACTTGCCTAGTGTTACCTTCTTGATCCAGGTGGTAATAAATAGGAAAGGAGGTTGATTAATAGGATTCAATGATGTATTCTCATCTAATTAACTGAACTAGGTAAAGGGGAGGTTGACTGGGACTATAAGTAATGATTAGTATTGCATACTATGGAGATGGGTCAAGTCACATAGTGAAATTCATCTCTCACCTTGAGCAAAGGGCTTGGTGAACTTAAATTACCATCCTACATGCTATACTCTAGTTGAGAATTGGATTATCATGAACATCATAACAAAAATGATTTAAACATTTATAGCTCCTACGTAAATAAGTAGCTGCGCAACAACTATAAAATAGGAGTCGAGGATATTGAGTTGGTGAATCATGGGGAACACAATACCCAAGTTGCTCTTCATTATTAATTTTCTCTTATGATAGTTTTATTTATTTTCTTGTTGAACATTGCAAACCCTTCCCCCTTCTTTAGGGAATTGAGTTATTAATTAGTTGAATTGCGTATTGGTGAATTTGTTGTGAGTCTTAGTATTCTCTGTGAGATTCAACCCTAACCTTGGTTAGGTTTTATATTTGACAACGAAGGCTTTGTCCTCTAAAAGATAGTTATAACTTGGGCGTGATCAAAGATTATGATGCTATTGCCAGGGACTACTACTAGACTTAGTTGAATTCACTAGTAATTGTAATTCAATTGTTAATCCTTAGTTCCCTTGTACTTTACTTTTGTTTTGTTTCTTTACAGAGTATGCTAGTAGTATATACCCAACACTAGAAGTCAAGGCAACCCCTTAACTCCACTTGATCTAGAGATCTAACGAATGACAAGAAGAATGGCCAAAGAAAATGCTAACATCATGGGTAATGCAGCCTTGGAATATTAATGATGATGATCATAATGAAAACCTACCTCCTTTGGAAAATACTTCACAGCCTTGGGATTTCAATGGCAATGCTTACTGGTGGAATCAATATAGGTTGAACCTTATGCTATGGATGTGATGGGAGCTATATGTTGTCACCACTATTAGCAGACACAAAGTTCATAATTTCTAATGGGTTACTTCATATATTGCAAAACCGTGGGTTATTTGCGGGCCTACCATAAAAAGATCCATATAGCAACTTGCACAATGTTGCATTTATTTGTACGAGTGTAATGGGAATACATAATCTGTCTATAGATGTTGTGGGATTTCGTGTCTTCCCATTGTCTCTTACAAGGAATGTAGTATTATGGCTATTTGAGATCCCACGGAGTTCAATCACTAGTTGGGAGATTTACAAAAGGCTTTTTTGGAGAGGTGCTTCCCTAGATTGAAGAAGCTCAAGTTAAAGGATCATATCAACAACTTTGAACAACTTCCTGGTGATTTAATTATCACTACATGGAAGCGGTTTACTAAGTGTTTGAGGAGCGTCCCTAACCATATGATAGTTGATGATGCCTTGGTGGAGATCTTTTATCATGCCCTTGATGAGAATATTCAAGCCTGTGACGACACCATTATGGGGGGCTTGTTTTTAGATCAACCATTTGTAAGGATTGTTGAACGTATGGAGCAAGTGGTCAAGATGAATTATACATTGGGAGAACGAAATAGTGCTTCTATGAGGATTTCATATGTTGTCATTGTTGGTTTAGAGCAAGCCAAGATCAATGAGGAGACTATGCAACAACTTGCTCAACTTCGCAAAAGAATGGATGCTGTGATCAAGCAGAATCAGGGAAAGAGTGAATGTGATAGTTCATCAACCTCCACGTACACCTATGTATGATGAGTCTTATTTTGAGGAAGATGCTTGCTTTGTGAATGATCAGATAAGGAGTTTCCGGACCAATGACCAAGGGTATGATCATGACTATTGGCGCTAAGGTAAAGGAAATCAAGGTCAAAACTATGGTAAGGATGGAGCTTATAGAGACAATCAAGGTGTTTATTATGATAGAAACAGAGTTCCCAAAGCAGATTGGGGCTGAAGAGATGATTTTAGAAACTCTAAGGGGCATGAAATCTGATATTTTGAGTATTAATCAAAAAATAAAGTCTAATTCTGTGTCTGTTAAACAACTTAAGTAAAAATTTGGTCAACCATCAACTCAGTTGAATTAGTGTCAAAAGTGTATATTGCCTAGCAAGATAGTTCAAAATCCAAAGAATGAAGGACAATATATGGCAGTTACTACTATGGGTGGCAAGAACACCATTGATCCTCCTATATTGGTTGAGGTAGAAGATGCTTGTGAGAAAATAGTTGTAGATAAGGATGTAGTTGAAGGAGATGATTATGCCAAAGATGGGGTGAATGAGGTAGCTAAAGAGCCACATAAGTATAAGCTTGTCCCAAGGCCTCCTCCTCCTTTCTCTCAAAGACTCAAGAAGAGGGTCAGTAAGACAAGTTCAAACACTTTCTCTCTATGCTTATTGAAGCTTTAGAGAAAATGTTGGGTTATTCAAAGTATATGAAGGATTTGGTTACTAAAACAAGCACAGTGAGTCAGGAGCTCTCGCAAGAGCTTCAACATTATAGTGCAATCACTACTAAGTCCTTGGTTCAAAAGTATGAATACCTAGTTGCTTTCATTATACATTACACTACGGTGATGTGGAGTTCATAAGATCACTATGTGATTTGGGTGCTAGTATCAATTAGATGCCTCCTATAATTTATAATAAGCTTGGTTTGTGTGCCCCTACTCCAACTAACATGAGGTTGTTGATGGCGGATCGAATGGTGAAAAAACCTATAGGGATACTCTATGATGTGTTGGTAAAAGTGGAAAAATTCATATTCCATGCATATTTTGTGATCCTTAATCGTGAGGTTGATTTTGAAGTTCCTATTTTTTTGGAAAGACCTTTCTTAGCTACCGGCCGCACTTTGGTGGATATGGAGAAGGGTCTGCTCAAGTTCAGATTTGAGAAGGATGAGGTCGTGTTTAATATGTATCATCATGTAAGGAATGATAATTATATAAGAGTGGTTTCAGTTATCAAGACTATTGATGATGCTGAGCCAGAGGTATCACTTGAGATAAGACTGGGTGTTGACACTTTAGAGGCAATATTGATGAACTTCGACAGTGATGGTATCCCAGACTCTGAGGAGACAGTAAATGCTCTAAGGATGTTTTTTGGTCATAGATGCCAAACTAAACTAGAGCTAGACTTGAAGAATCGGCAGTCACCACCCACAAAGCCCTCCATAGAAGACTCACTAGTGTTAGAATTAAAAACACTTCCAACACATTTGAAATATGCATTTTTGGGAGTCAACAACACTTTTCCGGTCATAGTAGCTGAAGATTTGAATGATGAGCTAGAGGATGCCCTTCTAATAGTGCTCAAACAATTTAACAAGGCCATCAGATGGACTATTGTAGGCATTATTGGTATTCCTCCTATAGTATGTTGATGTGCTGTCAAAATACAACACATTTGATGCTTAGAACTTAGGATTTTATGTGTTCTCAGTGTGATATTTATGGTTTTTATGTGTTTTTGGTGTTTCATTTGTAGGAAAGCAGGTTGCATGATTTTTTGGGAAAAATTGCAAATTCTTCTGCTTTTTGAATGTTTATGGGACTCTCTATGAGTCGTAGAGGATTCTATGAGTCATAGAGTGGGTTTAGTGTAGATTTCTAGTAAAGTTTGAAGATCTGAAGTTCATCCATACAAGACCTCTTTACGAGTCGTAGAGCACTCTACGACTCATATAGAGTGGTTTCGTGAAGAGTTCTAGTGAGATCTAGTGAAAGACCAGATTTTGCAGGTGAAGTCTATGAGAGTGCAATATGATCGTAAATCAGTCTATGAATCATAAAGTAGATCCATAGCAATGAAGTCTAAGATCTCAAGAGCTGAACACGAGATCTCAATTACGACTCATAAAATTAGTTACGAGTCGTAAAAGCCTATCATATAAAGTCACTGATTAGTTTTTCTAATTTTTTATGACTTGTTTGTAAATACTATAAATAGTAATTTTAGGTCATTATTCACAGAACAAAGTAGAGAGGACATCATTAGAGTACCTTTTAGGGTTTTATACTTGGAGACAAAATATTGGAGAGGAGAATACACTAGTGGATTCATTGTATCTTTCAATCTTGTGATTCTTAATACAATTTAGGTTTTCTTGTTCTTCAATTTGATTGGGTAAGTGATTAATTATATTTTCTCAATTCATGTTTTTTCCATTTTCCCATAGCATGAGTAACTAAGCCTACAACTTGGAGTTGTGGGAACCATGAAGATCTAACCAAATAAACCAGGATAATTTGCAATTCCTGGAATGAGTATTTACATGTATTAATCAATTCTCTTTGTTTTGAATATTTTCTAGCGGTGGACAATTTTAGAACTTGCTTAGTGTCACCTAGCCGATCTAGGTGGCAATGAATAGACAAAGAGATTGGTTAATAGGATTCGATGATGTGTTCTTGTCTAATCAACCAAACTAGACCAAGGGGAGGTTGACTGAGACTATGGGCAATGGTTAGTATTGCATACTATGGAGATGGGCCAAGTCACATAGTGAAATTCGCCTCTCACCTTTGACCAAAGAGCTTGGTGAACTTAATTTACCTTCCTACATGCTATACTCTAGTTGAGTGATTTATCCGGTGATATTGAGTTGGTAAATAATGGGGAACACAGTTCTTAAGTTGCTCTCCCTTATAGATTGTCTCTTGTTTTAGTTATTTTAGTTTAATTTCCTATCAATCGTTGCAGCCGCCCTTTCAAGAAATTGAGTTAGTTAATACTTGAATTATTTCTTAGTGAATTGATTTGGAAATCTCGTATTCTCTGTAGGATTCGACCCTAACCTTTATTAGGTTTTATATTTGACAATAATCGCTTTATCCTCCAAAGAGAGGTGTAACTTGGGCGTGATCAAAGACTATGGCACCGTTGCCGGGTAATACAGATAGACTTTAGTACCCTTGTATTTTAATTTTGTTTTTGTTTGGTCTTTTTACAGGGTATACAAGGTACTATATGCCTAAAACTATGAGTCAAGGCGATCTCTTAACACCAATTGATCTAGAGATCCAATGAATTACAAGAGGGATGACTCAAGAAAATGCTGACATCGTGGGTAATGTAGCCTTAAATTGGAATATTAATGATGATGATCGAAATGACAACCTACCTCCTTTGGAGAATATTCCATAGCCTAGGGATTACAATGATAATTCTTATCGATGGAATCAATATAGATTAAACCCTATAGGTATGGATGTGATAGGGGCTATTGTGTTGCCCTACTACTGGTTGACCCAAAGTTCACTATTTCGAGTGGGTTACTTTACTGCAAAACTGTGGATTATTTGTAGGCCTACCATCAAAGGATCCACATAGTCACTTTCACAACGTGGCATTTATTTGCAAAAGTGTGATGGGGACATAAAATCTATCCATGGATGATGTGGGATTGGGTGTTTTCCTATTATCTCTTATGATCTATGCTGCGTTATACCTATCTGAACTTCCACAAAGTTCAATCACCAGTTGGGTAGAGTTGCAATGGTCTTTCTTATCAAGGTTATTCGTTAGGTCATGAGGTTTAAGATGAGGGACCAAATCATTAACTATCAGCAATTCCATGGTGATTCACTCATTTCTACATGAGAGCGGTTCAAATGATGCTTGAGGAGTACTTTGGGCCATAACATTTTAGACACAACACTAGTAGAGAGCTTCTATCGAGCACTAACGTGAATAGTTAAGCAAATGCCAATGCTCTTATGGGAGGTTCATTCTAAGGGGAATTATTTGCAGAAATTGCTAAACAGATGTACAAGGTGGCCAATCTTCACCGTGTGTCGAGACCTATACGTGAGCAACCAACTAGCTACATGGATGACTATGATAGGAGTTTGGAGCAAGCAAAAACAAATGTAGAGATCTTTCAAATGCTTTCTTAAAATAGGGCCAATCCAGAGAAGCTAATGAAACAAAAACAAAATCTAACCACTTTAGCGGGTGATCAAGGAGGCCATTACACCAAGGATATGAGCTACATGAAAGAGAGTGGTAGGAGTAGTTTGTTTATGCTCCCCTACCATCATTATATGGAAAATGAGAACTATAAATTTGAGGATATGCTTGCCCAATTGGTAAAAAGGGAAGACATACAAGAGGAGATGTTGAAAGAGATCAAGTCTGATGTTGCCAAGACAGAATCTCAAAATTGATCAGCATTTTGTGGCAATTCAACAACTAAATAGCTAGTTTGGACTTGTATCAACACAACTAGATCAGATTCAAAGTGGCTTGATGAAAGAAGAAAAGTTTGGTGAAGTTTAATAGCCAATTTTTCTAAGTCATGCCGCGACAATAAATCAGGCGCTACTTGGGAGGCAACCCAAGGATTTTTTATGTTTTAGCTTTGTTTTAAGTTTATTTTCAATTTTTTGGATTCTTGGGTAGCTGTTTGATTGTGTTTTGCTTGCTATTTTTGACATCGAATTTGTTGTGTATAGGATGTAAGTGAATTTTATGAAGAGTATACAGGTATTGGACTAAGGGAGAAGATTCTGCTGAGAAATGAATCAAGTACAGGTTCTACAAGTGGACTTACAAGTATTATTGCACTTTACGACTCGTAACCCCATCTTGTAGAGATTTCTAGTGAGCATGAATAATGTGCACTCAATCAATGAACCAACTTTACAACTTGTAGACAAACGTACGAGTCGTGAATGGGGTTCGTGGAACCTAGATATCATGGCCCTGAAAAGCAAACGAGCAGAGATTGAGGCTTTTAAGAGGCAGCTCATAGATGAGCCCACTGATGAAGACCATTCAGGTGATGATCAGACCCAGCTGAGTGGGTTCAGTGAAGATGTATGATACCTAGCATAGCCCTGCAACACCTCAACCATAGACATGAGTTATAGCCAGAGCTGGCAGCCACAGGTGAGGAGTGAGACTCCTTCCTAGTCTGACGAGGAAGTTAGTGAGAGGACGGAGAATAGCATGCCCTAATGACCCATTCTATGGATTAGCAGAGTTCAGTGGGGCCTTCGAAGATAAAGGAGACACTGATTCCTCTGTCGCACCATCTTCTTCTTCAGCATCAAATGCTATTACTCACACATAGTGCGTTAAGGGGATGGAGGCCATATTTTTGAAGGGCATGCAACCCAAAGAGCAGGGCAAAACCACTTGTTTGTTATATAAGAAGCCCAGGGTTGTTAGTGATGGACTGAGTCATGTCCTAGGTCTGAAGGACACGATGATATGGGCTCGAAAAGCTGACAGAGGTGCTTGAGCGTTATGCCTCAATTCTACTATGAGAGTTTATGCATCGTACGTAACCACGATCAAGTGAGATCTTCCCAAGGGAATGAGGGCTATCTCATAGCCTAGATTGATAGATATTTGAGTGAGAGGTGGTAAGTCGATATTTCAAAGGAGACAATCCGCCGTGTACTTTTTAGTCCTGAGTACCGTGCCCTGAGATCAACAATTGAGTTTGACTATAGGTTGGGGTAGGCTAGAATATCATTGATTACAAAGGATCCAGTATAGAGGATTGAGCTATTGGGATTGGTGGGCAATCACATTGCAGAGAAAGGTCCAGAGCCTATTTGGGTTACCACATATTGAGCCTATTGTCAAGGCTTTATTGAGTTTCCTTCACGAAAGTTTGGTGGGCAGTTGTTAGATCCCGCATCCAGCCTATTTTGGAGGATAATACTTTGACACGAAAGCATGCGGTATTGATTGACAGCATCCTAGCTGTTTATGACATTGATTAGGCCCTACTCATAGGGAAGAAGATCCATGAGTTAGTACTCAATAGGGTTACCTCCATCCCATTCCCAGTTTTGGTCCATAAACTCTATTTAGCATCGCGAGTGGAGATACTTAATCAGCTAGACCAGTTAGTTGAGGCCTAGCATACCTTGGAGGCCAACCTAATATTGGCCAATAAGAACCCGGTGGCAACCTAGCAAGCACTACCACCACCATCGATGTTCACCCAGAGCCACCACCTGAGGGTTCGATGACTACCACCACTACTACTGTTACTTCTACTACTGAGAAAAGACCCTAGCAGCCCAAGATTGTTGATGTTGAGAGAGGCCATTCTATAGTTGCTCCTGCACAAAAGGCCAGTACTTCACAGACTTGTACACCAAGCAAGGTTTATGTGTCTACTATCTCTATTTAGGGCATGGCGCAACATTTATCACGTACTAAAGCTCAGTTGTCTCAACTTATTTAGTAGCTTAGGCCATGGGCCCAATAGACTGTTGCAGACTCAAAGGAGGAGTGCAGGGCATTCACCATCTCTACTATTCAAGAGCATATTTCTGGAGTGGATACCCATATTGATGCCTTTAAGGCCCTACGTTCAAATTTGTCAGCCTTCTAGAACAAAATTGAGAAGCTTAGGGATGACATGATATCTTCCCTTGTGGCACCTGCGACACCAAGAGAGACTACACCTATGGAGCCGCTATTTGATTTATTTACCTCCACTGAGCCTCAATAGAATTTGCTCAAGAAGTGTCCTTGCACAGATGAGAACTCTGTTCAGAGAAATGTACGTGCAAAGCACATCGAGGATGATAAAGATGATGAGGATGAAAAGGATGAACTTGGGCTGTCCTTGAGGACATTGAGGCTAGAGGAAGAGATGAGGCTAGCCAGGAGTATGATAGGGCGAAGGGTATTGGCCCTTCCGGACAGAGTTTGGCTACTGAGTATACTACCCCATATATGGGATATGACCAGACACGACCCGAGTATCATGATCCAAGCCTAGGACCTAGACGTGACACGACTAATGGGGAACTCGAAGGAACCCCAATCAAGCCTCTCAACTTATCATTACACATCATTGGTCGCGGAAGCATGTAAAAGACATAAAACAAGCATAATGGGCAAAAAGGCTAAAAGATAGCTTGCAAAACAACATCAATAAGGGCTAAGGAGTCATAAGTCATATCATCAATACACAACTTGTCCAACAAACACTGCTAGATACATAGATAAAGCAGGGACCAAGACAAAGTAACTAGGCTCACCTTCATCGTCAAAATAGAACATAAGAAAGAGTCTCAATATATAGATAATAGCAAGATTGACTAAGGTTCCCGTAGTGGAGGACTCACTAACTAGCTTTGAGTAGTACCGATCTAGCCACGTGGACGAGGAGGATGATCAACTTGAGGACCAATTCCTACATGGTGATATCATGTAGGCAAGAGTATCTGTTGGTACATTTGAATGTACTAAGTATGTGGGATGCGATGCAACAAGTGATAAACTTCATAATCAACATGCATAACAATAGATAATAGGCATGATATAGCAATATGACATATATGATCAAAATGCATAGGTAAAACATGCTTAAATAACTCATACTCATATAAGATATCATAAGTGAAGAATAAACCAACTAGATTTCCAACCTTGGTTGGTTGATGATGGTCACACCCCATCATCCTAAGTAATGTGGTACAAACCCCTCACATGGTTGATAAACATCACACCTCATCATCCTAGGTGGCGAAGTACAAACCCTTTACATGGTTGATGAGTACAAACCCATCACATGGTTGATGAGTACAAACCTCCACCTTGGTTGATGATGGTCACACCCCAATCATCCTAGATGGCAAAGTACAAACCCCTTACATGGTTGATGAGTACAAATGCCCACCACTATTGAGTATGGTCTAATGCAACACTTAATATAGAATTCATCATGTTTATAATCTTATTTCATCATCATATAGTCAATCATATAATATCTCATGCTTTGGAGCTTCATTTCCACAAGAAACCTAGCCGGACATTTTATCAAACACTTTGAGGGTGTGTAATGGGGGTAAAACACCATGCCATTTAGAGATGAAATCATTTGAGAAAAATCTGTAGTAAAAGCATTAATCAACACCTTGAACCCCTTACCCCCCCCCCAAAAAAAAACATTCACATCAAAACCTGTTATCACATCCAATATTAAATCTAAGATTTGGAGCTCAAAACATGCTAAATCAACCATACTTTCATGAACTAAAATCACTGAGCAGTAAATTTCTCAATATAGAAGACCCATATGTAAAATCAACTTTAAATCATGCAATATTAGTAAAAAGAAGGCTTAGGCACCATGGGTGGAAGGACCCAATGGTTCAAAACCAGATACCCTCACTTTGAAGAACCGTTGAAGAAGATTGAAAATGAAGACTTAAAGCTTGAATGAGATCCTCTATGAAATCCTTAAGATTGGTCTTGAGTTTGGGACTTGAATTTAGGGTAAAATATGAGTCTAAGTGTTTGAGTGAGTATTGGGGAATGTTTAGGATGATATAAGGGTGAAATAAGGCTAAACTATAGGTAAAAATATGAATGACAACCCTTGCGCCGAACACTTGAATATTTGGACCACACAAAAAAACACTATCGGGGAAAATACACCTCTCCGTGTCGTAGAGGCAAAATTGTTCATGAGCGCCCTTGGCGTTGCGTAGGCAACGCGAAAACCCCACTAGAATTTGCACTTTCCAAAATTGAAATTGCTATTCTTTAGCTCTTAAATTGGGGTTAGACCCTTTTCACCTAATTTTGACCCCCTGATCACAAATATGAAGTCAAATTTTTGAAATAGTCAATAGGTTTTAAAATATATGGAAATTAAAATTTCAGGCATTTCGTGGCACATTTTGGGGCATTTTTTGGGGTTGTTACAATATCTCTCCCTTGGAAACATTCGTCCTCGAATGTAAAAGAGAAGTACAAGACAAGAGTGATCATGAGCAAATCAGCCCCAACGCAAATGTAACTTAACATGTAAAACACCATTTTCAAATTCTCAACATAAGTGTACCAACTTAAACATGAATGCATATGAATGACATAGGAGCAGAAATGTAAGATTTGAGATAACATGTGGGACTTAGGATTAGTACCTTAGGCTTGAGTGGAGTAGAAAAGATGAGGATACTACTTTTACATGTCTGCTTTGGCCTCCCACGTAGCACTTTTAACTTGTTCATTCCTCCAAAAGACCTTAACGGATGCCACCTCTTCAACCTCAAACCAACCCACCGGTGATCTACATCATCTCCTATAAGAGCCTCAAAAGGAGCCATACCGATGCTAGAGTGATAGCTACTGTTGTAGGAAAACTCTATATGGTTATCCGAACTACCTTTAAGATCCAAGATACAAGCCCTAAGCAAATCTTCAAGTGTTTAAATTATCCTTTCGGCTTGGCCCTCCTTTGAGGGTGGAAGGCTATACTAAGGTGAACTTTGGTACCAAGACTCCTTTCAAAAGACCTCCAAAAATGTGAAGTAAATTGTGCACCCCGATCCAATATGATGGAAAAAGAAACTCCATGTAACCTTACTAACTCATGAATGTACAACCTTGCATACTCTTCAGCCCCATATAAAGTCGTAACCGGTAGAAAGTGAACTTATTTCATCATCTTATCAACTACCACTCATATGGAATCAAACCCTTTCTAGTCATCGGCAATCCAACCAGAAAATATATATTAATTACCTTTCACTTCCAAGTAGGAATCTCTATGTCTTGGGTTAGGCCACCCGGCCTTTGATGCTCGGCTTTGACTTGTTGACAACTATGACAACCGAAAATAAATTTAGCAATGTACCTCTTCATGCCTCCCCACCAATGCATATCCCTCAAATCTTTATACATTTTGGTGAAGCCGGGATGGATAGAATAAGAAGAGTTATGGGCATCATTAAGAATTCTCTCCCTCAAACCATCAACAAATGACACACACAACCTACCTTCATATCTAAGGGCCATATCTCCCCCTTGGGAGGGAACCTCTATTTTGCCCTCTTTCACTAAGGTCTTAAATTCAAGCAAAGAGGAGTCTATATCTTGTTTTTCTATCACCTCATCAACCAAGAAAGATTTAGAACCGTCAACAATAACTAAACCATTACCCATATCTTCCAACCTTGTCCCCAATCTAGCCAATCTATGCACCTCTATAGCCATCTCCTTATCATGACAATCCACATAAGCTAGGCTACCCATTGACACCCGACTCATAGTATCCACCACAACATTTGCCTTACACGAATGATAATGCACACTCAAGTCATAATCTTTGAGAAGTTCAAGTCACCTTGTTTGTCTCAAGTTGAGATCATTTTGTGTGAAGACATATTGAAGGCTCTTATGATTGGTGAAGACATCAATATGTACTCCATACAAATAATGACATCAAGTCTTTAAAGCAAACACCATGCTGGCTAATTCAAGATTATGGGTAGGGTAGTTCCTTTCATGCACTTTGAGTTGCCTAGAAGCATAGGCTATGACCTTAATATTTTGCATTAGCGCACAACCCAAACCAACTCTGAATGCATCATAATACACAACAAAACTCTCAAGCCCATCCAGTAGTGACAATATAGGAGAGGACACAAGTCTATCTTTCAATGTTTGGAAGTTTTTCTCACATTCATTGGTCCACTCAAACTAAACCCTCTTTTAAGTCAATTTTTTCATAGGGGAAGCAATGGAGGAGAACCCATTCACAAACCTTCTATAGTAACCGACAAGGCCCAAGAAGCTCCTAATAACCGACGAGGTCAATGTTCTAGGCCAATTCCTAATCATATCGGTCTTCTTAGGATCCACTTTAATGCCATCCCCCGACACCATGTGACTTAAGAATGCAACCTCCTTCAACCAAAACTCACACTTGCCATATTTAGCATAGAATGTCTCCTCCCTCAACTTTTGCAACATAACCCTCAAATGGCCTATATGCTCATCCCTACTTTGTGAATAGATCAAAATGTCATCAATGAAGACCACAACAAAGGTATCAAGGCAGGGTTTGAAGACCCTATTCATTAGGTCCATGAAGATGGCTGTTGCATTAGTCAACATAAAGGATATCACCAGAAATTCACAGTGCCTATATCTAGTCCAGAACTCCATCTTGGGAATATCACACTCCCTCACCCTCACTTGATGGTACACGAACTAAAGATCAATCTTAGAGAAAAAGCTAGACCCTTGCAATTGGTCAAGAAGTCATTAATTCTCGAAAGAGGATACCTATTCTTTATAGTGACCCTATTGAGTTACCGGTAATCAATGCACATTCTAAGTGGCCCATACTTCTCTTTCACAAACAATACCGGAGCACCCCAAGGTGATTGACTAGGTCTAATAAATTCCTTTCCCAACAAATCATCCATTTTCTCTTTTAACTCCTTAAACTCTACCGGGGCCATACCATAAGGAAGAATTAAGATAGCTTGAGTATCGAGAAAAAGATCTATTCTAAAATTCTATCTCTCTTTTGGGAGGGACACCGAGAAGGTCATTTGGAAAGACATCAAGAAACTCATTTACAATAGGGATCAACTCAATAAAAGGGACCTTGGACTCCACATCTTTAACCCTCACAAGATGATACAAACACCCTTTAGAAAATAACTTATGGTCATTAATGTATGAAATAAATCTACCCTTGACCACCAGATCTTGACTTCCCCACTTAAGGATGGGGTTATTTGGAAATTGAAACTTGACCTTAAGGGTTGTACAATCAATAGAAGCATACTATGCAGTAACCAATCTATCCCAAGAATGATGTCAAAGTCTACCATGTCTAATTCAACAAGTTCACAAGGCAAACTTATTCAAAATGTAAATAGGTCAACTCCTATAAACTTTTCTAGCAACAATAAAGGCACCAATAGGAGTAGACACTTCATACAACTCATGAAACAACTTGGGAACAACATGGAACTTTTTACAGCAAGAGGAGTAACAAAAGAAAGGGCAACACTCGGATTAGTCAAAGCATACACATCACAGGCAAAGATTTTCAATATACTGGTAATAACATCGGGGACCTCACAACCCTTTGCCTTCCATGTATAGCATTAAATTGATTATGCTTTGGGATACCACCTTGAGGACCACCTCTCCCCAATGGGACCGTATTAGCACCTCGGATCGTTCCACGATTTCTCGGACAATCTACCTTTTTGTGACCAAGCTTCCAACATTCATAACATGCATTAGAACACTTCAAACATGGACCTCCATGCTTCTTTCCACATCTAGGACATACCACTATAGTAGCCACACCACTAATACCTTGATGTCTAGGAAAGTCATTGGCAAACCCCCTATTAGTAGCATGAGAAGGCCCTTGGCCTTGGTGAAATCTAGCACTCTTTTGGAACTTGCCCTCAAAACGATCCCTCTAGGCCTCATGGCCCCTCTTTTTCCTCAACTTTTCTTCTTTCATTTTCTCGGCATATGTCATCAACCGAGACAAGTCCATGTCACCAATAAGCATGGCGGACTGGTGTTCTTCACTTACCAAATCAGAGACCCCCCATTACAAACTTATTCATCCTTAACCTAGGATCAGCCACCAAGTAAGGAGCATACTTTGAAAGTTGATTAAATTTGAGGGCTTAATCCCTCACACTCATAGCACCTTGTTTCAAGTTCATAAACTCTACCAACTTTGCCTCCCTAAGCTTAAGAGGGAAAAACTAATTAAGGAAGGCCAATTTGAACTCCTCCTAAAGCACCACATTACCAACCCTTTCTCACCCTTCCATCGCTCACACCAAATTTGGGCTACCCCTTTGAGTTGGTACACCACCAACTCCGCCTTTTCATTTGGCCCAACACCCATGATATTCAAGATTTTATAGACCTCATCACTGAACTCTTGTGTGTCCTCATCCACCTTTGACCCATGGAAAACTAGAGGAATCATCCTCATAAAGTCTCTTACCCTACCTACTGGGGTATTAGCATGAGAGGCTTGGTCCCCTTGTTGGGATTGGTTGCCCACAACTTGGGCAAGCACTCTAAGAGCATCTTTAAGCTCACCATTGTTAGGTTGCTCCTCAAGAGTTTCGGCCTATCTTTCTCTAGTATTTGGCATGATCTAACATAAAAAAGAATAATTGCTAGTGGCAAAAACTAACTACAACTCTATAGCATGACATAGAACATGAATAAAAGAAATATTTCCTAAAATGCCTTAGAGCCTCCTATTCATATTCATAGCATGCTTCATAACCATGAATAGGACTCTAATCGATACGATATGTTAGACTTTGAGGATCTATCAACCTAGTGCTCTGATACCAAGTTTGTCACGATCCAAACCTAGGGCCTAGCTGTGACATGGCTAATGGGAAATCCGAAGAAACCCTAATTAAGCCTCTCAAATTATCATTACACATCATTGGTCGCGGAAGCATGTAAAAGACATAAAATAAGCATAAGGGGCAAAAGGGCTAAGGGGTAGCTCGCAAACCAACATCAATAAGGGCCAAGGAGTCATAGCTCATATCATAGATGCACAACTTATCCAACAAACACCTCTAGATACATAGATAGAAAGGGGGCCAAGATAAAGTAACCGGGCTTACCCTCATCATCAAAAGAGAATATAAGAAAGAGTTTCAATGCAGAGATAATAGCAACATAAACTAAGGTCCTTGGAGTAGAGGACTCACCAACAAGCTTTTATAGACCCAATCTAGCCATGTGGAGGATGATGATGATCAACTTGAGCACCGGTTCCTACATGGTGATATCATGTAGGCAAGAGTATGTGTTAGTATGTTTGAATGTACTAAGTATGTGGGATACAATGCAATAATTGATAAGCTTCATAATCAATATGCATAACAATAGACAATAGGCATGATATAATAATATGACATGTATGATCAATGGACAGGTAAAACATGCTTAAATAACTCATGCTCATATGAGATATCATAAGTGAAAAATAGACCAAGCTAGTTTTCCAACCTTGGTTGGTTGATGATGGTCACACCCCATCATCCTAGGTTGTATGGTACAAACTCCTCACATGGTTGAGGATGGTCACACCCTATCATCCTAGGTGGTGAATTACAAACCCCTCATATTGTTGATGAGTACAAACCCCAACCTCGGTTGATGATGGTCACACCCCAATTATCCTAGGTGGCGAAGTACAAACCACTCACATGGTTGATGAGTACAAACCCCTACCTTGGTTGAGTATGGTTTAATGCAATACTTTATATAGAATTTATCATGTTTATAAGCACATTTCATCATTATATAGTCAATCATATCACATCTCATGCTTTGGACCTTCATTTCCATAAGAAACCCTAGCTGAACATTTTATCAAATAGTCGGAGGGTGTGTAATGAGGGTAAAAGACCATGCAATTTAGAGATAAAATCATATAATAAAATCTAAAGTAAAACTATCAATCAATACCTTGCAACACCTCCAAGATATTCACATCAAAATCCGTCATCAAATCCAAAATTAGATCCAAGATTTGTAGCTTAAAAAATGCTAAAACAACCATACTTTCATGAACTAAAATCACGGTGTGGTAAATTTCTCAATATACAAGACAAAAATATAAAATTAACTTTAAATCATTCAATATTACTAAAAAGGATGCTTAGGAACCGTAGTTGGAAGGACCCAATAGTTCAACACCACATACCTTGACTTTGGAAGATCCTTGGAGAAGATTGAAAATGAAGACTTGCATCTTGAATGAGATCCTTGATGAAATCCTTAAGATTGGTCTTGAGTTTGAGACTTGAATTTAGGGTGAAATACGAGTCTAAGTATTTGAATGAGTATTGCGGAATGTTAGGATGATATGAGGGTGAAATAAAGCAAAGTATAGGTAAAAACATTTATGGGAATCCTTAGGCCCAAAACTTTGAATATTTAGACCACACAAGGAAACAATGTCAGCGAATATACACCTCTCGGAGTTGCAGAGAGGACCTAGAGGCAAAATTGTTCATGAGCATGCCCTTGGCGCGTCACGGAGGCAATGCAGGAACCTCACTGGAATTTGCACTTTTCAAAATTGAAATTGCTATTCTTTCACTCTTAAAGCAGGTTTAGACCCCTTTTCACCTAATTTTGACCCCCTGATCGAAAATATGAAGTTAAATTTTTAAAATAGTCAATGGATTTTAAGATATATAAAAATTAAAATTTCAAGCATTCCGAAGCACGTTTTGGGGCACTTTTTGGGCTCATTATACCAAGATAGTTGGTTAGACACCAGGGTATGTTTTTGACCCCTTCTATTCTATTTTTGCATGATTTGATGCATTGAAGACAATGCATAACTTTTTCAATGATGTGTGGGTTATTATGGACCTTGGTGAAGTCTTAGAAGCTTATGGTCCATAACTACCCCAAATTTTGATCTCGAGGTTTTCTTGCCTACGTTCTTTTTCCTCGTGGATATTTAATTTCAGTTGAAATAACACTTTTAACATGTTTAGATGATATGTTTAGCATATATTACTAATACTTATGACATATAACATGTTTTTATATTTTGTTTTGTGAATTGGTTCCCACGAAAATATTTTTGATTAGTAGTTATATGACAACCATGAATGTTTGTGTGTTTGGCAATAGTTGTTCTGATAAGTGAGGGTAATTGAGACATGAAGTATGATCTGTGAGTTGCTTGTTGATAACGTATGCAATGCCAAGTGAGTGTGAGCTTATTTTGCCAGATTCATGTATTTTATACTAATTTAGAACTTGCCCTGTTATTCTAAGTTAGATTATAGATTAAATGGATTAGGAAGGGATTTTAGACCTTTATTCTTTAATTAGTCTAAAATAACCAACCAAATAATGTTTTATCCCTTGTTCCAAAATGAGCCTTACATGAACCAATTCTTTCTAAAACACCTAACTAGCCTAACATTGTCTAGTGAAAAAACTTAAGTCTGGTCCTAGTATATCCTTGAGCATTGTGAACCTTAATTGAGGTAAAAAGCCTAAGTTGAGGATGGCTACCAAAAGTGGCCCTGGTTTGAGAGTAGATATTATGTACTTCAATATAGGCTAAAATCCTAAGTTGAGGGTGTTTGGAGTAGGGGTAAAATCACAAAAATAAGGTGGTGAGTTGGGAGTGACGAGAAAAAAGAAGAAAATGTACCGAGTGCAAGAAAAAGAAAAGATACCTTAGATTGAGATTAAAAGAAAAATAAAGCGTAAAAATGAGAAGAAAATACTCAAAAAAGTTTGAATGTGGAATAAGGGAGGATAAGGTGAAACTATTCGAGTTGGTAAGGTGAAAGTGATGAAAAAAGTAGTTTAAGGATGACTTCTAGTCAATATTTTTCCAAAATGCCATACCAAAGCTCGTGAGCCTATGTTACAAGCCTAGAAAGTTCTAAAGTGATCCTAGTCTAGTTGGTTGAAAATCTGAGTCATGAGTATATTGGTAAGCTTATGATATTAGTTATTATGCATGGACATATTTTGTGATAGTGAGTATGTTTGCATAGTCCCAAAACCAAATTTGAAATCATCATTGAGTGTCAAAAATGGGACTTCTTTCTGTGAGGGCACTTGCATTGCATTACTAGCATTTGACTTGTTCAGTGATTATGGACTGTTGATATTCCCTTGCTTGTCATACATGAGTTATCAAATGCACTAATATATTTTGGTTTGCTAAATAGGTATCTAATCTTGTTTTGAAAAGTTGGTGTGGGTATCTAAGTTTGAATTATATGTGATGTATGCCATTGAGTTTAGGTCTGTTTGTTGCAATTTTGTCTATATAGATTGAGTCGTTATTTGAGGACATGCAATAATTTTATGTTGAGGGCGTTAATGTGCTATCAAAATATAACACATTTGATGCATAAGACTTAGGATTTTGTGTGCTTTCAATTTGACATTTATGATTTTTCTGTGTTTTTGTTGTTTAGTTTGCAAGAAAGCAGGTTGGCATAATCTTTTGAGACAAATTTCAGATTCTTATGATTTTTGAAGGTTTATGGGACCCTCGACGATCGGAGAGGATTCTACGAGTCTTAGAGTGGGTTTCATGGAGATTTTCAATGAAGTTTGAAGATTTGATGTTCATCCATACGAGACGTCTTTCATGAGTGGTAGATCACTCTTCGACTCATATAGAGTGGTTTCATGAAGAATTCCAGTGAGATTCAGTGAAGGGCCAATATTGTAGGTGAAGTCTATGAGAGGGCAATACAAGTCGTTAATCAGCATATGACTCATAAAGTGGATCTATATCCGTGAAGTCCAAGATCTCAAGATCTGAACACGAGACTCCAATTATGACTCGTAAACCTAATTACGAGTCGTAAAGGCCTATCGTATAAAGTCGTCGATCAGTTTTCGTATTTTTTTAGGACTTGTTTGTAAATACTAGTAATAGTAATTTTTAGGTCATTATTCATAGAATATAATAGATAGACGTTATTAGAGTACTTTTTAGGGTTTTATACTTGGAGACAAAATATTGGAGAGGAGAATGCACTTATGGATTTGTTGTATCTTTCTATTTTGTGATTCTCAATACAATTTGGATTTGCTTGTTCTTTAAATTGGTTAGGTAAGTGATTAATTATGTTTTCTTAATTCATGATTTCTCCATCTAGCCATAGCAGAGTAGCTAAACCAACAACTTGGGGTTGTGAGAATCATGAAGATCTAACTAAATAAACTCGAATAATTTGTAATTCTTAGAATGGGTATTTACATGTATTAATCAATTCTCTTTATTTTTCATGTTTTGTAGTGGTGGCCAATATTAGAACTTACCTAGTGTGACCTTTTCGATCTAGATATTAATGAATAGGAAAAGAGATTGGTTAATAGGATTCAATGAAGTGTTCTCGTCTAATCAATCGAACTAAACCAAGGGGAGGTTGATTGGGACTATGGGTAATGGTTAGAAGTGCACACTATGGAGATGGACCAAGTCACATAGTGAAATTCGCCACTCACTTTTGACCAAAAGGATTGGTGAACTTAAATTATCATCCTACATGCTATACTCTAATCGAGAATTGAGTTATCCAAGAATATTAAATTGGTGAATCATGGGGAACATAATTCTCAAGTTGCCTCCATTATTGATTGTCTCTTGTTTTAGTTAGTTTAGTTTAATTTTTTATCAATTATTCCAACCCCCCTTTCAAGAAATTAAGTTTGTTAATACTTGACTTATTTATTAGTAAATCAATTTGGAAAGTTTTCGTATTCTCTGTGAGATTCGACCCTAACCTTGGTTGGATTTTATATTTGACAACGACCATTTTATCCTCCAAAAGAGAGGTGTAACTTGGGCATGATCATATTTACACACAAAATAATGTTAGTCAAGGACTACAAACTTAGGATTTAGCATCAAAGGCGCCTAAACCCTCCTATGTAAGAGGTTGTTTGCAAAGAGATCATTAAATGGTTGGATGCAAGAGTAATATACACAATCGCTGATTGTGAATGGGTGAGCCTAGTGCAGTGTGTTCCAAATAAAGAGGGTATCACCGTGGTATCTAATGCTAACAATGAATTGATCCCCAGTGATGCAGTCATATGATGGAGGGTGTACATGAATTACAGAAAGCTTAATGCCTCAATAGAGAAGGATCACTTTCATATGCTATTCATGGATCAGGTGCTTGATAGACTAGCATAAAAAGGGTGGTACTATCTTCTCGACAGTATTCTAGCTATAATTAGATCATCACGCTCCAGAGGATTAGGAGAAGTCCATATTTACATGCCCCTATGGCACCTTCACATTTATGAGGATGTCATTTGGGTTGTGTAATGCCACAACAACATTTTAGAGATGCATGATGTCCATCTTATCAGACATGGAGAAGAGTACTATTGAAGTCTTCATGGATGACTTTAGTGTGGTTGGAAACTCATTTGAGGATTGCTTCGTACACTTACAAGACGTGTTGAAAAGAGGTGTAGAAAGTTATCTGGTGCTACACTGGGAAAAGGTTTATTTTATGGTGAAAGAGAGTATTGTGTTGGGACACAAGATATTTGGCAAAGGCATTAAGGTCGACAAAGCTAAAATTAAGGTGATTGAGAAGCTTCTACTACCCATCTCAGTAAAGGGTGTAAGGAGTTTCTTGGGACATGCAGAATTTTATTGGAGGTTTATAAAAGACTTCTCTAAAATCTTGCACCCATTGTTTAAATTATTGGACAAAAATGCTAAGTTCGTATTTGATGATTCATGCATGCAAGCCTTTGAAGAGGTAAAGAAGAGGTTGATCTCAGCACCAATTATTATGGCTATAGACTAGTCCAAGCCCCTTGAAATCATGTGTGATGCAAGTGGGATAACTCTAGGTGTGGTATTGGGAAAATGCAAGGAGAAGATAATACATCCCATATATTATGACAACAAAGCCCTAAATATGGCCCAAAAGGATTACACTATCATAGAACAAGAGTTACTTGCGTTGGTCTTCGCATTTGAGAAGTCCAAATATCTATTAGGAAGAAAAGTAGTGGCGCATATAGACCACTCAGCACTTAAATATTTGATGGCTAAAAAGGATGCAAAGCCAAGGTTGATTAGATGGGTGCTTCTCTTGCAAGAGTTCAACTTTAATATCTTGACAGAAAAAGGACAGAACCAGATTGCAGATCACCTATCCAGATTAGAAGATAGGGCAATGATGAAATTTGATGATGGATTGGAGATAAATGATTCCTTCCCTGATAAGAGAGTGTTGGCTGCATCACATGATCTGATACCTTAGTTTGCAAATTATGCAAATTACTTAGTAAGTGATATTATGCCACCCGAATTAAACACACATCAACGTTAGAAGTTTATACATGATGTGAGGAAGTTGTTTTGGGATGACCTATACTTTTTCCATGTATGTGTTGATAGTATTATTCATTGTTGTGTTCTTGAGGTCAAAATGATGAGCATACTTGAGGCATGCCACTCATCATTGGTGGGTGGATATTACAGTGGGATTTGAAAAGCCGACAAGATCTTACAATCTGGGTATTATTGGCTCACCATCCACCAAGATGCCGATGACTATGCCAAAGCTTGTGATAGGTGCCAAAGAGAAGGTGGGGTTACTCACAAGCATGTGCTCCCTCTATATGTTATTTTGGTGATTGAGTTATTTTTTATGTGGGGGATAGATTTCGTGAGACTATTTGTTCGGTCATATGGAAACAAGTGCATCTTAGTTGCTGTGGATTATGTATCAAAGTGGATTGAGACCGTGGCTCTATCTAACAATGAGGATGTAAGTGTCATAATATTTTTGAAAAGGAACATCTTCTCAAGATTTGGTACTTCTCGGGCTATCATCAGTGATTGAGTTATCAATTGTGCAATAGACTTTTTAAAGATCTTCTTGAAAACTGTCAAGTAAAACATAGGGTGGTGACGTCTTATCATCCCTAAACGAGTGGGCAAGTGGATGTGTCAAATAGGTAACTTAAACAGATTTTATCTAAGACTGTGAATGCAAACCATACATTGTTACAGTAGCTAGATGATGCATTATAGGCATATAGGACTGCATTCAAGACCCCTATAGGTATGTCTCGTTATCAACTTGTCTTTGGGAAGGCATGTTCATTTGCCAGTGGAACTTGAGCATCAAACAATATGGGCATTGAAGAAGTTGAATATGGATTGGAATGTGTAGCTACCTCTAGATTGAGCTAACTTAATGAGCTTGATCAATTTCAATTGAAAAAAACATGAGAGCTCAACCTTGTATAAGAAAAGAATGAAAATACAACATGATCGCCACATAAAAAACTACCAATTTACACCAGAGGACTTGGTGCTACTCTTCAATTCCAGAAAGTTGTTCCGCAGGAAGCTCAAATCCAGATGGTTGGGACCCTTTGAGGTAGAAGACGTCTTTGATCATAGGGCCATTGAATTGGAGAGACAAAATGAAGGTACTTTCAAAGTAAATGGCCAAAGAGTCAAGCCATAACTTGAACATTATAGAAGAAAAAGACGGTTAAAGAATGAGATCTTGAGGAAGTCTGAGTATTCATGATAGCTATGTTGTGCCGTAATAATAAATCGGGCGCTGCTTGGAAAGCAACACAAGGTGGACCATAGCACTTAGGTGCCCAGGTATGTTTTGGGCCCCTAATTATCCTATTTTTGCTTGATTTGGTGTAATGGGGACAATGCAAAATTTTTTGGATCGAGGTGTGGGTAGTTATGGGCCTCGGTGAAGTTTGAGTAGCTTATGGTTCATAACTACCTCAAATTTTTATCTCGAGATTTTTTTGCTTGTGTTGTTTTTTCTCATGGATATTTAATTTCTTTTGAACTAGCACATTTAGCATGTTAGAAAATATGTGTAGCATATACTATTACTTATGATGCATAGCATGTTTTTATGTTATGTTTTAAAAATTGGTACCCACCAAAAATTTTGATTAGTAGTTAAATAGCAACCATGCATGTTTGAGTATTTGGCCATATTTGTTATGATAAGTGAGGGTAATTGAGATATGAAGCATGACCTCTGAGTTTCTTATTAATAATGTGTGCAATGCCATTTGAGTGTGAGCTTATTCAGCCAGATTCATGCATTTTATGTAAATCAGAACTTGCCCTGTCACTCTACGTTAGATTGTAGATTAAATGGATTAGGAAGGGATCTTAAGCCTTTGTTCTATAAATTAGTCCACTTTAACCAAAAAAGACTATCAAATAAAGTTTTATTCCTTGTTCCAAATTTTTAAGCCTTACGTGTAGCAACTCTTTCTCAACACCTAATTAGACTAACCTTGTCTAATGATCAACCATGAAATTGGCCCTAGCCTGTCCTTGAGCATTGTGAACCTTGATTGAGGCAAAAAGCCTAAGCTGAGGGTGTCTACCAAAAGTGGCCCTGTTTCGTGGGATAGATATTATGTACTTCATTACATTCTAAAACACTAAGTTGAGGGTGGCCGGTGTAAGGGTAAAAGCACAAAAATAAGATGGTGAGTTGGGAATGAGGAGCAATAGAAGAAAATCATGTACCGGGTGTAAAAAAAAAAAAGAAAAATAATATGCCTTACATTGAGTGTAAAAAGCAAAATGAAGTGTAAAAATGAGGCAAAAGCTGAAAATTAAGAAGAAAATACCTGAAAAAGCTTGAATGTGGAAAAAGGGAGAATAAGGTGAAAATATTAGAGTTGGTAAGGTGAAAGTGATGAAAAATGTAGTCCAAGTATGGCGTTTAGTCACTATTTTTCCAAAATGCCATTCCAAAGCCCCGTGAGCCTACGTTGCAAGCCTAAAAAGTCCTAAAGTGATCCTAGTCCAGTTAGTTAAAAATTAAAGTCATGAGTATTGGGGAAAACCTATGGTATTAGTCATTATGCATGAATATCTTTTGTGAGAGTGAGTGTGTTTGCATAGTCCCATGGTTAATTTTGAAATCATCATTGAGTGTTTTATTTGGAACTTTTTTCTACGAGGACATTTGCATTGCATTGTTACCATTTGACTTATTTAGTGATTGTGGATTGTTGATATTCCCTTGCTTTTCATAGTTATGTTGTCAGATATAGCAGTGTGCTTTGGTTTGCTAAATCGCTATCTGATCCTATTTTGAAAAATTGGTGTGGGTACCTGAGTTTGAATTGTATGTGATATTTGCCATTAAGTTGAGGTTTGTGTGTTATTGTACTATCTATATAGATTGAGGCGTCGCTTGAGGACAAGCAACAATTTTGAGTTGAGGGTGTTGATGTGCTATTAGAATACAATACTTTTGATACCTAAAACTTAGTATTTTGTGTCTTCCCAATGTGACATTGATGGTTTTTCCCAATGTGATATTTATGGTTTTTATTTTAGTTTTGCAGGAAGCATGTTGGCATGACTTTGGGGCAAAATTATAGACTTTTCTGATTTTTTGGTGACTTACGAGAGTCTGTACAAATCACAAATTATTCTATGAGTATTAGAGAAGGGTTTCATGATAAGTTCCAGTGAAGTATGATTTCTGAAGTTCAGTTATACAAGACCTCTATACAAGTCGTAGATCACTCTACGAGTCGTATAGAGAGAGTTAATGAAGATTTTGTGAAGATTTCCAGTGAAGGGACAGTTGATGCAAATGAAATCTATGAGAGTACGATATGCGTCATGAATCACTCTACGACTTGTAAAGTGGATTCGTGGTAGTGAAGTCCAAGATTCAAGAAAATGTATAGGAGACCTCGATTACGACTCATAAATCACTTTATGTCGAAGAAAGTCGCCGACCAGGCTTTTTAGTTTTTAGGACTTAATTATAATTACTATAAATAGCACATTTTAGGATATTTTTGAGGGAGTACAATAGAATGTGATTAGAAATTACTTGTAGGGTTTTGTACTTGGAGACCTCAATTTTTGGAGGAGAATACACTTGTGAATTAATTAAATCTTCAAATCTTGTGATTCTCAATTAATTTTGGAATTGCTTATTCTTCAATTTAATTAGGTAAGTGTTTAATTATTTTCTCAATTCATAATTTTTTCATATACCCATAGCATGAGTAGCTAAATCCACAACTTGGAATTGTGGGAACCATGAAGATCTAACCAAATAAACCTGGATAATTTGCAATTCTTGAAATGGGTATTGCATGCATTAATCAATTCTCTTTGTTTTGCATATTTTCTAGTGGTGGCCAACATTAGAACTTACCTAATATTACCTTCCTGATCCAGGTAGTAATGAATAGGAAAAGAGAGTGATTAATAGGATTCGATGATGTGTTCTCATCTAATCAAGCGTACTGGGACAAAGGGTGGTTGAATGGCACGATAGGTAATAGTTAGTATTTCACTCTATGGAGATGGGCCAAGTCACATAGTGAAATTCGTCTCTCACCTTTGACTAAAGGGCTTGGTACTCTAGTCGAGAATTGGATTACCCGGGGATATTGAGTTGGTGAATCATGGAAAACACAATACCCAAGTTGATCTCCATTATTGATTGTATGTTGTGATAGTTTAGTTTATTTTCTTGTTGAACATCGCAAACTCCCCCCCCCTCCTTTTGGGGAATTGAGTTGTTAATTACTTGAATTACGTATTGGTCAATTCCTTGTTTCTCCATATTCTCTGTGGGATTCGATCCTAACCTTAGTTAGGTTTCATATTTGACAATGATTGCCAAAAGAGAGGTGTAACTTCAACGCGATCAACACCCACACTTATTTTTCTAGGTGAGCAAACCAATAATATAAGTCCCAATCTATATTAGCAGTTCAACTTATAAAATACGATAACAATATAGAAGATCAAATTTACAAAAGAAAAAATAACAAAAATCACTAAGTCTATGACATAACTTGTTTTTTATAACCCGAAAGTCATTACATCAAGGATATCTAATTTCAAATATTAAATCTAAGAGTAGCAACACCAAAATATATAAATAAAGTAGCTTATTCCGAAAACTAAGGACGTCATGTCATAACTGATAGAATACAACACAAGTTAAAAAGTTAGCTCAACCTGAAATTTGTTGTGCTGGAGACTTGCTAGAGTTGAGGGTGAGTTGAAGTCAATAGAACACTCGTCGCATTCCACAAAAGAAAATAAAGAAAAATACAAATAGGGATCAGTACGGATGACATGTACTGAGTAGGTATTATTGCCCGACTCAAAATATAAATCAATATATATATATATATATATATATATAAGTAATATTGAAAAATAAAATATAGCACTTAACAAGCGTCAAACAAAAAGCAACAAGTATATAATCATTCAACAATATCAAGAACACATGAGGATTCTGGCCTCCACATCAAGCTTCTTTTGGGAGATCGATCTTTGAGATTGAGTATATTAATTATTTTAATATATTTTTTTTAATATTATCATGCCAAAACATGACACCCGACCACCTGATACAATATCTATATATATACACACACACACACAGACACACACACACACATCCGATCTCATAATATCATGTTAAAATGTAACATCTGATCCAAATATATATCAGTAGCATTCGATCTCATAATATCATGCCAGAATATGACACCCAATCCAAATATATCATTCTAGAATGTGACATCCGATCCAAATATATTTAGTTCATCATTCTTTATCATTACTTTTCAGTTCATCAGCAATATTTCATCAAAGTTTTATTATTTAAGGCACAATTGTGATAAGACATGTTTAAGATTATGGATTTTATGGTCTTAAAATTGTAGACCAATCACAACACATATCAATTATCCAAACTACAATAATTAAATGCATAAAATAATTTCACAAAATCTCGCAATGAATACCAATTACTATTAAGAGTCTCTCTAACATATAGATATAGTATAACCTACCTCAAACCTTAGGACTGAACTTTAGCAAGCTAATCCACCAATGCTTTTTCTTTCTCTAATACCCAGAATGTTTCAAATCTATCAAATATATAATCTCTATAGGAATACGAATACAATGACACCTATATTATTATATTATTTTTGGCTAAAAAATTAGCTCAAAAAGCCAACTCGAGCACTTGAATTCAAATCTGAAAATTTATTTCAAATTTTATTTTTCCATGATAAATAAATTATACGTCAAAATTCAACTAAAATGAATTGTTATTCGACCCCTAAATTAAGATTTTATTTTAAGAATCCGAAGACTATATTTTCTTAATTCGACATAAACTGTACATGTTTCTATCCTAAAAATCTATTCATAATCTCATGAAAGTTTAAAGAAAGGACGAGAATAATTATCTTATTGCTTAGAGATAAAAATAAAACATTTTCCTCCCTCTTTTCTTTTTCTCTTTCTGCATTTTTTTCATTTCTACGTGTGCATCTCTTTCCTCTCCTTTTTTGTCCTTTTCTGAAGTTGGTCATTCAACCCTTCTTCAAACTCTTTTCTTCCTTTTTTTTCCTTTTGTTATTTATTTATTATTTTTATGTATCAAAAGTGATAATCTCATTAACATATTTTTAATAAATATGAGATAAATAACTTATGATATTAATTGTGTTACTTTAGTCCATCACTAAATTGATTATCTAAAATTATTCCTTAACTAAATAATCAAAGTTATTGAATAGTTCAAAAGCTCCATTTAAAATTTATGAGATAAATCTTTTACAACATAAGAAGCTGTATTCTCAAACCAACTTAACAGGTCATTACAATAATTAACTTTTCTATTTTTTAAATAAAATATTTTTTATTTTTAAATATTATTTTTTATAATTAACATCGCATACCCTTTTGGTTTTGTAATTTTGCTCCGAAAAATTATTTTTCACTTCGATTGGCCTAAAAATCAATCAAGAGCATTTCTTTACATAATGTTTTGTGCTGACCGCTACTCCGGCCTCAAATTTGCCGAAAAAATTTGAAAAGATGTGTTATACAAGTGTTCTTTCATCTAGAGGTATTTTGATAATTTGTAAGGGTGTAATAGGGGTGTACACCAAAGATTATGAGATAGTTTTGATTCCACCTTGCATTGCACTGCATAATCATCATTGTATCACTAGTTCTGGATAATGTATTGCATTGTCTGCTTTACGTACTCTCTATGCCATGTGTTATATATATTGGTGGTGCTTTGCTGGACTGGATTTTCCTATATGTAAACGAAAGCATCCGTAGGTTTTGTTTTCCACATAAGTTACTTAATTCTGAATATCCAATTGGCCAAACCTACTGGTTACATATTATGGTACTCAACCCTTCTTTTCCCTTCCTTGTGGATTCCGGTTAGGATTACACTCATGGAAATTGCTAGTTCATGTTGTTGATTTCCTCGGTTCTAGTGGTAAGACTTCGGGTTCGAGCTCCATTAGATAGTATCTTTAGTTTAGTAGTCTTTGTTTGTATTTCTGAGAGTGAATTGTATTTCTTTAGACTTTTAGTACTTTAAAATAGATGCTTATAAGAACTCGTGTCTCCAGGTTTTGAAAAATTAAGTTGTATTTTGAGATTATGGTTATTACTTTAGTACTTATCTATTTATCTTTTTGAAATTCCTTTGTTGTTTGGTCTAGTTCTAGCACCTTCTAGTTATCACCCCATTTTTGGGTGGTCAATGGTAAAATAGAAATCACATGATAAAGTATTCCAATCTACATATAAAAAGGCCTTTAAGTAAAACATGATATTTTTCATAGAACAAATAACAAATTTTTGTCCCAATTAAATATCTCATTACTTTTGTTATAGAATATCAATGTTCATTACCTGTCTTGCTAGTAAATTTGCTAACTACTCATATTGTATGTACAATATCAGGCGCAATACAATCAGTCACATCTCTTATACTTTCAACTAAGTTAGCATATTCTTTTTGACATACCATATTAGTTTTAGTTTGAACAAGAAACAAGTACACACTAAAATAAAAATAATTTATAACATTGTTATCAAAAACTTCTAGCCTTCTAGGTGCTTAAAATATTTACCAACTAGTCTATACTTCGTTTATCAATATATCCATCCAATTTTCATTTCTCTTTTATGAAACGCCCCAAAAGTGCCCGAAAATGTGCCTCGAAAATGCCCATAATTATAATTTTCATATATCTCAAAATTCGTGTATGATATCAAAAATTTGACTTCATATTCGTGATCAAGGGAGAATATTGAGTGAAAAATGGGTATAACCTCAATTTTATAGCAACCGTAGCAAAAAATAATTTTTCAAAAATTTGCTTAGCAAGAGAGGGTCTGCGCCCCTGGCGCGATGTTGCCAGGGCGCGAACCTGTGTTATTTTGTTGTCAAGTTTTTCTATTTGGTCCAAGGCCTTGGAGTCTTCGGCCTCAGATTTCCTATGCATAAAAATAATTATACTTAGTTATTTTTCATCCCCATATCATTCATGACATTCTCCAAAACTCTCTCTAACACTTAGCCAAATATTTCACCCAAATTCAAGTGTCCCAAACTCATCTCCGGGTCTCAAGAAATTCATTCAAGCTTCAAGTTCTCATTCAAATCTTCATCAGGGGTGGCTTTGAACCATCGGGTCCTTTCACCCAATATGCCCAACCTTTTTTTTAATGTAAATTGCATGTTTTCAAGTTAGATTATCTATGGGCATCTACTACTATAAATTTGATTATAAACTATATTGGGGTTGTATGAAATGTGGACTGTTTAAGTATGTTTTGAGCTATGAATCTATAATCAATGTTTTGAGCTATGAATCTATAATCTATTATGAGATTTGTTGAGGGATTTCAATTTGCATAAGGGTATTACCAAGTGTTAGTGGGTTGATTTACATTAAGTTTTCTATTATGATTTCACTCTTGAATTGCATGATTTTGAACTAGCATTACACACCCACCAAGTGATTAGTAAAATGTTCAGTTAAGGTTTTTTGAGTTATTGATGATCTATTGCATGGCCTATGAGTCAAGTGACATTATGATGATGAAAGTAATGTATGTATGTGATGAATTCATGAAAAGTATCTATAGTTTTGCAAGTTAACATGCCTAGTTGAGGGGGTGATATGCCTGATCAACCACTTTGATGGGGGGGTGGTATGCCTATCTACTATGTTGAGGGGTATATGCCTAGACCACTTTGATGGAGGTGGTATGCCCATCTACCAATTGAGGGTAGATTCGTCAATCACTTCCCAAGAGGGTAGTATGCCTTGGATTTCAAGTGCTAGTTTGCTTGGTCTATGATGATGGTCTATTCCTACATATGTATTATGTTCTATATAAACATGTTTTACTTCAAGGATTGATCATGCATTCCATGTTGTTACTATACTACTCCTTGCTTATGATTATGCATTTTAACTATGTTGCCCATCTATTGTTGCATTACATCTTATATACTTAGTACATTTAAACATACTAACGCATACTCTATACCTACATGATGTTACCATATAGGAACTGGATCTCCTCATGATCCTCCTCCTCGTGACTAGTGCCTGAATATTTTCTAGTAAATCTTGTCCAAATAATTTGCCATCTGGTCCTTTAGTGATTAATTTTGGGTTATCTTGAAGATAATCTATTGGTGAATCCTCAAAGTTTTCGGACATTTAGCTATGCTATTCTTGCCTTTGTCATTTCTTAATGTTAAACTTTTCATACTATGACGGTGAGCCTAGAAAGTTTCTTAGTCCCGCTCAAGTCTATCTTTGGCGGTGTTGTTGGAACTAGTGATGTAGTGCTTGAACTTTGACTCTTTTATGATTTATGCTATTAAAGACTTCTGTTAGTCTTTTTATCCTCGTTTGTACTCTCTTATCGTTGTTTAATTGCTTCCGCGACCAAGGATGTGTACATGATATTCTAAGAGGCTTGTTTGGGGGTCTCTTGGGGTTCCCATTCACCGTGTACATCTAGGCCCTAGGCTTGGGTCATGAAATACTTGGTATCAGACCACTAGGTTGATAATGGTCCTCGGCATCCAACATACCGTATCGATTATAGTCTCATTCATGGTTGTGAAATGCACCACAACTATGTGCAAGAGGCTATGAGCCATTTTATAAAATATTTCCCTTCTTCTTGATCTATGTCGTACTATAGAAGTTAAGGTGAGGTTTTCCCCTAATGAATGTTCTTTGCTATGCTAGATCATGTCTATTCTGAGAGGAAGAAGAGTCCGCACTCCTAAGGAGCAATCGACCCCTCCCACTCCTTAAGCTCCTCAAGATGAGGGACTGGCCCATGAAGAGTTCTGTGATGCTATTACCATGCTAGACCATGCCATGACTAATAAAATCAAGCAAGGGGCCCAAGCTCCTCATGCTCCTACTCCGGCTTCTAGGGCAAGGGATTTTATGAGAATGAATCCACCAAAGTTCCATGGGTCTAAAGTGGATGAGGATCCTCAAGAATTTATTGATAAGGTGTACAAAGTGTTGTCTATTATAGGCATTAGGTCAAAAGAGAAAGTGGAGTAGGCGGCCTACCAACTCAAAGGGGTAGCCCAAATATAGTTTACTCAATGGAAAGTAGAGAAGGGGAACAACAATATGATCGTTCGAGAGGAATTTAAGGAGGCTTTTCTCAATCGATTCTTCCCTTTTGAGCTAAATGAGGCCAAAATGATGGAATTCATGAATTTAAAGCAAAGGTCGATGAGTGTGAGAAATTAAGCCCTCAAGTTCAACCAACTCTCCAAATATTCTCCACAAATTGGTGCCCAAGCCAAGGTCTAGGATGAACAAGTTTGTCATGGGTGTGTCCGACTTGGTAAATGAAGAATATCATGCGCCATGTTGATAAGTGATATGGAATTGTCCCGCTTATGACTTATGCTGAACAATTAGAGGGGAAAAAGTTGAGAAAGAAAAGAAGTAAAGAGGCCAAGAGGGCCCATTTTGAAGGTAGATTCCAAATTCCTAAGGATGGCTTGTTTCATCAAAGCCAAGGGTCATCTAATGCTCCTACTAGATAGTTTGCTAATGACAACCCAAGGGTCAAAGGTTGTGGTATGGTGCCTAATGCTATATGCCCAAATGTGGAAGAGGCCATAATAGCCCATGCTTGAAGGATACTAATGCTTGTTATAGTTGTGGTGAAGTGGGTTATAAGGTGATGGATTATCCTCATAATCGCAACAAGGGTGGAAAGGGTCATCCACAAGGCCAAGGTGAAAATGCAAGTCCTAAGGGAATAGGTGGCCAACAAGGTGGTGCTCCTAGGAACAATAGGTTCTATGCTATTCAAGGGAGACAAGATGTAGATGAGGTGCCCGATGTCATCACCGATATGTTAAAAGTCTTTGATTTTGATATTTATGCATTAATAAACCCTGGTGCCACTTTTTCTTTTGTTACTCCTTTTATTGCCAAAAAGTTTCATATTAAAGATAAATTATCGTGTGAGCCATACGACGTGTCTATCCCCGTTGGTGTATCCATTGTTACTAGATGGGTATATAGAAATTGTCCCATTTTCATTTTGCATAAAATGTTGCCTTGTGATTTTTTTGAGTTGGATACGGTGGATTTTTATGTCATTCTTGGGATGGATTACTTGCATGCTTATTATGCTTCTATTGATTTTAGAACCCGTAGGGTCAAATTCCAATTCCCTAATGAACTTGTCCTTGAGTGGGAGAGTCATGATGTGGTAGTCAAGGATAGATTCATTTCTTGCATTAAAGGCCAAAAGTCGATTTCCAAAGGGTGTTTTATCATCTTGTGAGGATTAGGGATATTGAGTCCAAAGTTCTTCCTATAGAGTCAGTTCCAGTGGTTAATGAATTCCTTGATGTCTTTCCTAGGGATCTTCCTGGTGTTCCTCCTTTAAGGAAAATAGATTTTGGCATAGACCTCCTTCTCGATACTCAACCCATTTCTATTCCCTCTTATTGTATGGCCTCAGTGGATTTAAAAGAGTTAAAGGACCAACTGAGGAATTTGTTAGAGAAGGGTTTTATTAGGCCTAGCCTATCACCTTGGGGTAGATCGGTGTTGTTTGTGAAGAAGAAGGATGATACTCTTAGAATATGCATTGATTACTGGCAACTTAATAGGGTCACCATAAAGAATAAGTACCCTCTACCAAGGATTGATGATCTTTTTGACCAACTTCAAGGGGCTAGTCACTTCTCTAAGATTGATCTTCGGTCCAGGTATCACCAAATAAAAGTGAGGGAGTGTGACATTCCCAAGATGGCCTTCCGCACTAGGTATGGGCACTATGAGTTTGTGGTTATGTCTTGTGGATTGATTGATGCACCAACAATCTTCATGGATCTTATGAATAGGGTCTTCAAACCCTACCTTACTTTTTTTGTGGTGGTATTTATTGATAATATCTTAAGCTATTTCTACAGTGAAGAAGAGCATATGAATCACTTGAGGGTGGTGTTGCAAATCTAGAAGGAGGAGAAGTTGGATTCCAAATATGACAAATGTCAGTTTTGGTTGAAAGAGGTTTCCTTTCTAGGTCATGTGGTATCAGGGGATGGTATTAAGGTGGACCCTAAGAAGACAGAGGTAATAGAAATTACCCTAGACCTTTGACTTCATTGGAAATTAGAAGTTGTTTGGGGTTAGCGGGTTACTACCGGAGGTTTGTTAGTGGTTTCTATTCTATTTCTTCTCCCATGACTAAATTGACCTAAAAGAAGGCAAAATATTTGTGGACCAATGAGTGTGAAAATAGTTTTCAAACTTTGAAAGATAAGCTTATCTTCGTTCCTTTCTTGTCTCTACCGGAAGGGTTGGAAGGGGTTGTTGTGTATTGTGATGCCTCAAGAATTGCTTTGGGTTGTGTTTTCATGCAAAATGACAAGGTGATAGCTTATGCCTCTAGACAACTTAAGGTGCATGAAAAGAATTATCTTACCCATGATATTAAATTGGCCGTCGTGGTGTTTCCTTTGAAAATTTGGTATCATTTCTTGTATGGGTTTGATGTTGATGCTTTTACCTATCATAAAAGTCTCCTATAAGTGTTCACCCAAAAAGATCTCAAATTGAGACAAAGAAGGTGATTAGAGTTTCTTAAGGATTATGATATGAGTGTGCATTATCAACCCGGTAAAGCTAATATTGTGACCGATGCTCTAAGTAGGGTGTCTATGGTTAGTCTATCTTATGTTGATGATGGTGGCAAAGAGGTGGCCAGAGAGGTTCATCAATTAGCTAGATAGGGTGTTAGGTCGAAAGATGTTGATAATGGTGGTGTAGTGGTTATTGATGGTTCTAATCTTCCTTGATTAAGGAGGTGAAGGCAAAGCAAGATCTTGACCCTGCCTTATTAGAATTGAGAGCCTTGGTGAGAGATGGTAAGGTGGAAGTTTTCTCCCAAAAGGGAGATGGTGCCATTAGGTACCAAGGTAGGTTGTGTGTGCCTAGTGTTGGTGACTTGGGAAAGAAGATTTTAGATGAGGCTCATAATTTTTCCTATTCTATTCACCCCAGTTCTATAAAGATGTATTATGATTTGAGGGAAATATTTTGGTGGGGTGGTATGAAGGGAGACATTGCGAAGTTTGTATCCGATTGTCATAATTTCCAACAAGTTAAAGCTAAGCACCAAACGTTGGGTGGCCTAGCCTAAGATATAGAGATTCCTACTTGGAAGTGGGAGGAAATTATCATGGATTTTGTGGTTGGGTTGCCTAAGACTAGAAAGCATTTTGGTTCTATTTGGGTTGTGGTTGATAGAATAACAAAGTCAACTCATTTCCTACTGGTTAAGACTACATATGATGTCGGAGACTATGCTAGATTCACATTCATGAGTTGGTTAGATTGCATGGGGTGCCTTTGTCTATCATTTTGGATTGTGGTGCTCATTTCACTTCTAACTTTTAGAGGTCCTTTTAAAGAGGTCTTGGTACCAAGATAAAGCTGAGTAAGACCTTTTACCCTCAATGGATGGCCAAGCCGAAAGAACTATCCAAACTCTTGAGGATATACTTAGAGCTTGTGTTTTGGAGTTTAAGGGTTGTTGGGATGATCATCTTCCACTGATTAAGCTTGCTTATAACAATAGTTATCATTCAAGCATTGGTATAACTCCTTTTGAGGCTCTTTATGGTAGGTGTTATAGGTCCCAGGTTGGATGATTTGAGGTGTGGGAGATGGCTTTGGTAGGTTCGGACTTGGTTATGAAGTCCATGGAAAAGGTAAGGCTGATAAAGGAGAGGTTGAAAACAGCCCAAAGTCGACAAAAGTCCTATGCTGATGTGAGGAGAAGGTATCTTTAATTCAAGGTTGGTGATTAGGTCTATTTGAAGGTCTCACCCATGAAGGGTGTAGTCATTTTGGTAAAAAGGGTAAATTTAGACCAAGATTTGTGGGTCCTTATAAAGTGTTGAGGAGGATTGGTAAGGTGACCTATGAGTTGGAGTTGCCCAATGATATGAATATGGTGCATCCGGTCTTCTGTGTGTCTATGTTGTGGAAGTATGTGGGTGACCCAAATTCTATTGTGCCTATAGATGTTATGGGTGTTGTCGAAGACAATTTGACTTATGAGGAGGTCTCGGTAGAAATTTTGGATAGACAAGTGAAGAGATTGAGGAATAAGGATGTAGCTTCCGTTAAGGTCCTTTGGAGGAACCAACAAGTTGAGAGTGCTACATGGGAAGTCGAGGCAGATATGCAAAAGCCATATCTCTATATATTCCATTCTACTCAAGCCTAAGGTACTAATTTAAGTCCCCTACATGATTTCAAGTTATAAGTTTATGCCCTTATGTCATTTATATGCATTCATGTTTATGTTGACAAGTTCGTAGTAATTTTTTACACTTACGCTGAGATTTTTGAAATGATGTTTAAGTGCATTTTTGAATTCGTGTGTTGGGGCTAAAATCATCTTGGTTACTTCTCTTATATACGTTTCTTTGACATACGGGGATGAATGCTCCCAAGTGAGAGATATTGAAATATCCCAAAAAGTGCCCAAAAATGTACTTCAGAAATGCCCATAATCATAATTTCCATATATCTCAAATTTCATGTGTGATGTCGAAAATTTGACTTCATATTCATGATCAGATAGCAAAATTGAATGGGAAATGGGTATATTCCCGATTTCAAAGTACTTATAGCGAAAAATAATTTTTCAAAAATTTGCTTATCTAGAGAGGATCCACGCCCCTGGCGCGATGCTACCAGCTTGAGTACTTTTGTTATTTTATTGCTTGTTTTTCATGTTCAGTCCAAAGCCTTGGGGCCTTGGGGCCTTGGGCCTAAGCCTTCCTATGCGTAATAATACCTATACTTAGTCATTTTTCAACACATCATTCAAGACATTCCCCAAAAGCCTTTCTAGCATTTAGCCAAATATTTCACCCAAATTAAAGTATCCTATGCTCATCCCCAAATGCGTAATATACTACTCTTTCACGACCCGGACCACGGGGCTAGATGTGACATGGCAAATGGAGAACCCGGAGGGACCCCAAACAAGCCACTTAGCATATCATACACCACATCCTTGGTTGCGGAAGCAAATAAATAACAAGAAGTTCGTAAAATAGGGATAAATAGGACTAAGGGAATTCTTTGATATCATAAATCATAAAGAGTTAAGCTCATAACATAGATACATCATAATATTCCAAAACACGTCTAAACTTGGAATGGATGGGGGCCAAGACACTTTCCAGGATCACCCACATAATATCAAACATCAACATAAAAAGTTTTTGAAATAGCAAGAGAAAGTAGGTAGTGTCCTCGAACTTAAGGACTCACCAAGCTTATCTTCAAGATGTCAAACTAGCCACGTAGAGGAGGATAATCAAATGGAGCTTCGGTTCCTACATGGTAATATCATGTAAGCATAGAGTATGCATTAGAACATTTGAATATACTAGGTATGTAGGATGCAACGCAGCAAGAGATAGACAACATAGTCAAAATGCATAATGATATGACATGTATTATCAATGCTTAAATAAATTATGCTTTGTAAATCATTCATCTTACATAGAATATAATATATAAGTGTGAGAAGAAACCTCAACCGACATAAAATAAGACCAAGCAAGCTATAACTTGGAATCCTGATATCTACCCTACACCAGAAGAAAGGGGAAGCTACTTGCCAAGGTAAACCTCCTAATGCCTAAGTAGATTCGCTCCTAGACTCGGGTACTCGCCTTAAGCCTTCATGTTTATGGTACTCGCCTGTTAGGGATTTGGGAACTCACCTCTAGTCCCTTCACCTATGGTGGCATGTAATTTTGGGACTTGGTAACTCGCCTTCAGTCCATTCAGTGCTAAGTCTAATCCCACAAAATACTTAAAATAATTATAGCTTTAATAAATATGTAAGAAATATGGAAGACATGACACGGTATCTCTTAGCATCATTGACCTCAAATGGTGAGCCTAATCATCAAACGTAAGAAGGGGTCATCATCAACATTACCCTTGCATTAACATCAACATCAAAGGCTCATAGGAGGTAAAATCTTTAAGAAAAAGGACTTAATCCGGCTTTACAACATCATCAACATTTTTATGAACTAAACATATCTCTAGAAAGCCCAAAATCATCATAAAGTATCTTGACTCATAAATCATCCAATAGATCATCAAAACTTTAAGAATCCTCAAAAAAGCATTTTATTAAACACTTGACAGGTGTGCAATGCTAGAAAAAAATTATGCAATTCAAGAGTGTAATCATGCAAGAAAACTTGAAGTAAATCAACCCACCAATACTTGATAATACCCTCATGAGATATACATCAAAATCCTTCATCAAATCTCAATATAAATCATAGATACATAGCTCAAAACATCCATAGTCACAATAGACAAACCATCTCATAGTATAAGCTTAGAATATGTAAACATGTGTTTTCAATCAATATTTCATGAAATCCCAACATAATGCATAGTCAAATTCATAATAATTAATACTCATAAGTAAATCAACCTAAAAAACATGCAATTTTTATGTAAGAAGGAGAATTGAGCACCATGGGTTAAATGACCTAATTGTTGAAACCCACATATGTTAATCTTGGAGTTTCTTGAAGAAGAACTTGAGGAGGACTTGGGGCTTAACTTGATTTTCCTGAACTCCAACAAAACTTCTTGAAAATCTTGAGAATGGATGGAGAATTTGATGAAAAATTAGAGAGGAATTTGAGAATTTTTGGTGAGTTTTTAGGGCTAAAAATGGCTAAAGAATGAGGAATTTTCGCATATATAGGTATTGGGCTCTTACCCAATTACCTTGGAGTAAAAAAAATATTTTTTTGAAAATTTTTGAACTTGTCAGCGCTAGGTCTGCATCGCGAACTGGCCACGGACAGCTATTGTTATTGCGAAGTTTTGCCAAAATATTATTTTATTGGCACGGATAAAGTATATCTTGTAGGTACTCATTTTCCTATGAAATTTTACACTCTGAACAAGAATATGAAGTCGAATTTGCAAAATGATGCATGAATTTTAAGATATAAAAAAAAAGCATCACAGGGTCTTTCCAAGCTACGTGGAAGGGTGTTTAAATATGTGGGATGTTTGGATATCTCTCCATTGGGAACATTCATCCCTGAATGTCGAAGAAACATGGGTAAGAGAAGAAATTAGGAAGGTTCCAGCCCAACACGAATGCAACAAATGCACTTAAACCTCATTTTCGAAAAATTTCAACATAAATGTCAAAAATCACTATAACCTTGTTACCATGATCATGAATACATGCAAAATAACCTAAGGGCTGAAATTTAGGATTTGAAATCATAAAAAGGACTTATTTTGCTATCCCAAGCTTGAATAGAATGAAAAGGGTACGGATATCGCTTCTTCATGCCCTTTCCAGCTCCCCAAATGGCACTCTCAACTTATTGATTCCTCCAAAAAGTCCTGACAGATGTTATACCTTTGTTATTCAACCCTTTCACATGTTCACACAACAACTCCATTGAGACCTCCTTATAGGTCAACTCATTCTCCACAACCCCCACAACCTCAAAGAGTTCTATATAACTTAGGTCAAGCATATACTTCTTGACATAGACACATGGAAGAGCAGATGAACTATATTAATACCAATGGGCAACTCCAATCCATGTACAACCTTACCAATTTCTCCCTCAAACCCTATAAGAACCTATACACCTTAACCCAATTGTCAACCTTAAACATACATAGTCCACTTTGGCAAACCATTTTTTTGTCACCCCAAAGACTCCCACTTCACATAATTAGCAAGCAACTTCACCTTCTTCGAAATTCATAACATCACCCTCAAATGATTCACAAACTCTTCCTCACTTCCGAAAACAAACCAACACATCATCACCAAGGACCACCACAAACATAATAAGGTAGGGATTAAAGAACCCATTTATGAGATTTATCGACATAACTGGTGCACTAGCCACACCAAAAGACACTACCCTAAATCAAATTATGAAAAGGACATCAACAACTCATTGACTACCAGAATTGACTCAATAAGAGGGACCTAAGACTCAACATTCCCACTTTTACAAGATGACAAATGCAACTCTTAGGGATCAATTGGACCTTGAGGCAAGAAATGAACCTTTCTCTTCACTACCACTCAAGGACAGGTTTAATAAGGAATTAGAATTTAACTCTACAGGCCCTACAATCAATGGAGACACAATATTCATGCAACTAATCCATCCCAATAATGACATCAAAATCCACCACATGTAATCCAACAAAATCACAAGTCAAAACTTAAATGCAACATGACCATAAAATAACTTCCCTAGAGCTTTCTAGCAATAATAGACTTACCAATGAGGTAGACACCGAAAAATTCACATTACAGTTTCGACACACATGAAGCCCACTAACAACAAAAGAAATAATGAAAGGAATAGTGATAGTCAAACCTACCAATGCATACATATCAAGATCACAGCAAACTTCAATGTACCGGTAGTAATATCCAGTGCCTGATCTACCCCTTGCCTCCTTGGCCCTCTTGAGTGACATGACCACCCTAACCTTGAGGATGACCCTCCTTGCCCTTGTTTCGAACATAAGGAAAAACAACAAGCTAATGACCTACTCTCCCACACCTATAACACACTTGAATTCTTTAAGTATTTGCCAAGATGATGCTTTTCACATTTTGGGAATTTTCAAAAACTCATCCCACTATTGCCACCTTGGAACCTTGGATTATCCATTCCATCCATAGCAAGCCTTGTTTGGAGCACTAGAAGACCCTTGGCCTTGAAACTCAATACCTTGCTGGAACCGGTCATCCTCAACAGAGCCTTCTTGGATTTTTCACTTCTTTTCTTTCTAAGATTCTCCGCCTCAAGTTATTCGGCATAATTTATGTGGCGGGACAAATCCATATCACTTATCAACATAGTGGCACGACACTCCCCACTCACTAAATTAGATAAACCCATCATGAATTTATTCATCCTTGACTGTGGATCGAAAACTAATTATGGAGCATACTTAGAGATTTAGTTGGACTTGAGGGAATTCTCCCTCACACTCATGGACCCTTGCTTCAAATTCATGAATTCCATCATTTTGGCCTCCCTAAGCTCAAGAGGGAAGAACTAGTTGAGAAATCCCGCCTTAAACTCCTCCCAAGGAATGCCATCATGATTTCCCTTTTCCACCTTCCATTACATAAACCAAATTTGAGCTACCCCCTTTAGTTGGTAGGCCGCCAACTCTGCCTTTTCTTCCGAATTTACCCCATGATAGACAACACCTTGTATACCTCATCAATGAACACTTGGGGATCCTCATACACCTTAGACCTATAGAACTCTGACGGATTCATTCTGACAAAGTCCCTCACTCTCGAGGCTGAAGTATTAGAATAAGGAGCTTGGGCCCCTTGGTTCATTTGGTGGACTATAGCATGTGCCAACATTGTAATAGCATTCTGGAACTCAACTTCGATAGCCTTTCCATCTTAAGGATCTTGAAGAGTGGGGTAAGCCGATTATTCCATAGGTACACGACCCCTTCTTGGCCTTCCTCTTTGAAGTGACATGATCAACTAGAAGAGCAAAGAACATTAGTTAGAGAGAAAAACCCTATTTCACTTCTAAAGCACGACTTAGACCATAAAGAAGGGAAACATTTCTAAAACACCTTATAGCTTCCCATTCATAGTTGTAGTGCACTCCACAACCATGAATAATACTCTAATCAATATAGTGTGTTGGATGGCGAGGACTATGAACAACCCAGTGCTGTGATACCAAGCTTGTCATGACCCAAACCTAGGACCTAGATGTGACACGGCGAATGGAGAACTCGGAGGGATCCCAAACAAGCCTTTTAGCATATTATACTGTGACACCCATAACTCTATGCACTTTTTTATCCCTGTTTCTAGCCTCTTTTGGTTAGGATAGGGGTGTCTTAGGTTCATGGGAGACTCCTAGTACCTAAACAAATTTAAGACTTCCCTAAGAGTTGGGTTTTGGGTGATGGTTCATGCAAGGGTCAACTTTAAATAAGCATAAGTTTTAGCACATTTAGAACTTGTGTGGCCTACTATATGTCAAATGAAATACCTTTGTGTTAGCTTTCCAACGCACTTGGTTTTACCTTATTTAGAGTTTGGATCAAAAGGTACGGTCATTTTACTGAAAATTGCTAGTGTAGTGTTGCACTATGAGCCCACTGTTATGAGTCGTCGGTCGGGATATGACTCGTAGGTCAGGCTTGTAGCAATTTACAAAGACTCCAAAATTGAGCCTAGGAGTCATGGTAAGGGTCCTACGAGTTGTAGTGCTACGTACGGGTCGTAATTAGGTCCAAAATAGTCGTTAGACGGCTTTTTAGGAAGGGTTGTTTTGGTCCTTTCCCATCCTTTCTAAGCTCTAGATTGACATTTTTATGCTCATTCAAGGTATCAAACCTTTAAGTTCATCATTGTATTGATAAATACTCTCTTAAAACGTCAGAATAATATTTCACTCCAAAATCAAGTGTCCAAATCTCTTCCGAATCTTAAGGAATTCATCCAAGCTTCAAGTTCTCACCTCTATCTTCACCAAGAAATTCTCCAAAGCTAAGGTATGTGGGTTTTAGCCATTGGTTCCTTCCCCCAATGGTGCCCTAACCTTCTTGTTACTTAATTTGTATGATTTAAAGTTGTTTTTACAAATGAGTTTACTAGTATGAGCATGTCTATGAACTATGTTAAAGCTATGTAAAGTTGTGACTATTTTGCTATGTTTTGAGCTATAAATCTTGGATCTATTGTAAGATTTGATGAGGGGTTTTGATGTATATTTCTTGAGGGTGTTGCATGGTATTGATTGATGATTTTACAATGGATTTTCTTGCATGATTTTATCTATAAATTGCATGGTTTTGTACCCCCATTACACACCCACCAAGTGTTTGATAAAATATCCGGATATGATTTCTTAAGGAATTGAAGGTCCAATGCATATCTTATGAGTTAAATGACTTTATGATGCTAAAATGAATGTTTATATGAGTTATATTTATGAGAATTATCTATATTATTCTAAGATGACCAAATCTTGATGAGGGGGTGCCACGCCTTGACCACTATGAATAAAGGATGATGTTCATTAACCAAATTGAGGGGTTGATACCTCATTAACCAAATTAAGGGTCTCATACCTTATTAACCAAATTGAGGGGTTGATACCTCATCAACTAAATGAAGGGGTTTATATCTCATAAACCAAATTGAGGGGTTGATACCTCATTAACCAAATTATGGGGTTGATACCTAAATCACCTTAGAGGTGGGTGTTGTATGTTAATAACCAAATTGAGGGGTTGATACCTCAATCACTAAGGATTGGAGGTGGTAAACCCATTAGCTAAAGAATAGTCTCTTTCTACTTATATTTTTTTATTTATATAAGCATGATTTTACTTCAAGCATCATTCATATATGACATATCATTACTATGCTATCCATTGTCTATGTTTATGCACTTTGATTATGTTGCCTATCTCTTGTTGCATTGCATCATACATATTTAGTATATTCAAATGTATTAATGCATACTCTATGACTATGTGATGTTACCATGTAGGAACCAGTGCTCTATTTGGCCATTATCCTCCTTCACGTGGCTAGTGACATCCATTCAAGCTAGTTGGTGATTTATCATGTCCGAGGGCAATATCTATGTTCCTATGCTATATAATAAAGACCATCTTTCCTTTTTAGTGTACTTTGACTACGAGGATGAGCCCCGCTACGTTATATGTTAGAAGTGTTATTGGACATGATATGTATTATGCTTGAGCTTTGACTCACCTATGATATTCAATCTATTTAAATATAAGTGTCTCTTCCATAGTCCCGATTTCCCCTTGTTTATGTTTCATATGATGAATTATCTTGCTTCAGCGACCAAGGATATGTGATGATATGCTATGAGGCTTTTTGGGGGTTCCTTCGGATTTCTCATTCATCGATCATGTTGAGGCCATAGGCTTGGGTCGTGACACATACACATATCCTTGGTCACAGAAGCAAATGAATAACAAGTGAGTAAAATATTGATAAATTTGGCAAAGAGAATTCTTCGATACCATAAATCATATGGAGTCAAGCTCATACTATAGATACATCATAATATTCTAACAACACCTATAAACGTAGAATAAAAAGGGAGCTATGACACTTTTTGGGCTCACCCTCATAATGTCAAACATCAACATAAAGAAGTTTTTGAAATACGAAGAGAAAGTAGATAGTGTCCTTTAACTTGAGGACTCACCAAGCTTATCTTCAAGATGTCAAACTAGCCACGTGGAGTAGGATAGTCAAATGGAGCTCCGGTTCGTACATGGTAACGTCATGTAGGCATAAAGTATGCACTAGTACATTTGAATGTACTAAGTATGTAGGATGCAATACAACAAGAGATAGGCAACATAGTCTAAATGCATAATGATAAGCAAAAGATAGCATAATAACGATATGGGATGTATGATAAATGCTTAAGTAAATCATTCTTTGCAAATTATTTATCTTATAGATAACATAATATATAAGTGTGGGAAGAAATGTCAACAGACATAAAATAAGACCAAGAGAGCTATAACTTGGAATCTCGATATCTACCCTACATCGAAAAAAAGAGGGAAGTTACTTGCCAAGGTGAACCTCTTAATGCCTAAGTAGGTCCACTAAGCCTTATGTGAACTAGGTAGTCTCTTCTAGTTCTCATACTCGAGTACTTGCCTCAAGCCTTTGTATTTTGGGTACTCGCCTCTTAGGGATTTGGGAACTCACCTCTAATCCCTTCACCTATGGTGGCACATAGTTTTGGGACTTGGGGACACACCTTTAGTCTAGTTAGTGCTAAGTCTAATCCCACAGAATTCTTAAAATAATCATAGCTTTAATAACTTGTAAGAAACATGGAAGAATGACATGGCTCTTAATATTATTGACCTCAAATGGTGAGACTAATCATCAAACATAAGAATAGGTCATCATCAATATTACCTTTGCATTAACATCAACATCAAAAGCTCACAAGAGGTAAAATCTTTGAGAAAAGGACTTAATTTAGCTTTATAACATAATCAACATTTTCATGAACTAAACACATCTCTAGAAAGCCCGAAGTCATTATAAAGTTTCTTGACTCATAAATCAACCAATAGATCGTCAAAACTTTAAGAATCCTTAAAAAGGTTTTTTATGAAATACTGGGCGGGTGTACAATGCTTGAACAAAATCATGTAATCCAAGAGTAAAATTATGAAAGAAAACTTGAAGTAAATCAACCAACCAATACTTGGTAATATCCTCATGTAATATACATTAAAATCCTTCATCAAATCTCAAGATAAATCATAGATACATAGCTCAAAATATGCATAGTCACAATGGACAAACCATCTCATAGTATATGCTGAATATGTAACATGTGTTTTCAATCAACATTTTATGGAACCCCAACATAATGCATAGTCTAATTCATAATAATTAAGACTCATAAGTAAATCAATTAAAAACATACAATTTTTATGTAAGAAAGAGGATTGAGCACCATGGATGAAATGACCCAATTGTTGAAACCCACATATGTTAATCTTGGAGTTTCTTGAAGAAGAACTTAAGGAGGACTTGGTGCTTGACTTGGTTTCATCGAACTCCAAAAAAACTACTTGAAAATCTTGAGAATGGATGGAGAATTTGATAAAGATTAGAGAGGAATATGAGAATGTTTTTAGTGAGTTTTAGGACTAAAAAGGGCTAAAGAATTAGGGATTTTCACATATATAGGTATTGGGTTCTTACCCAACTGCACTGGAGTTAAAAAAGAATTTTTCAGAACTTTTTGAACTAGTCTGCGCCACGTTCGCATCGTGGATTGGTCGCGAACAGTTACTGATTTTGCGAAGTTTTGCCAAAAAATTATTTTCTTAGCACGGATAAAGTATATCTTGCACGTGCTCATTTTTCCACTCAATTTTGCCCTCTGAACAAGAATATGAAGTCAAATTTGTGAAATTCTGCACAAATTTTAAGATACTCAAAAACAAAATGCATCATAAGGTCTTTTCGAGCTATAGGTAGGGGTGTTTAAATATCCCCGATTTACGATATACTAGAATTACGATTATGGGGCATTCCTAGGTAAGTGTGGAGAGTTTCATACTCCTTATTTTTGATTATGCATTTTGACTATGTTCTATTGTTGTATTGTATCCTACATACTTAGTATATTTCAAATGTATTAACGCATACTCTATGCCTATATGATGTTACCATGTAGGAATCAAAGATCCTCATGATCATCCTTCCAGTGGCTAGTTGGTCATCTTGAAGATACGCTATTGGTGAATGCTCAAAGTTCGGGGATATTAGCTATGCTATTCTTGCCTTTGTCATTTCTTAATGTTGAACTCTTCATACTATGAGGGTGAGCCCGAAAAGTGTCTTGGCCTCTGCTCAAATCTATGTTTAGAGGTGTTGTTGTAACTAATAATGTAATTGTGTTTGAGCTTGACTATTTTTTGATTTATGATATTAAAGACTTCCCTTAGCCACTTTATCATCATTTGTACTCTCTTATTGTTGTTTAATTGCTTCCGCGACCAAGGATGTGTACATGATATGCTAAGAGGCTTGTTTGGGGGGTCCCTTCAGGTTTCCATTCACCATGTCAAGTCTAGGCCCTAGGCTTGAGTTATGACATTTAAGATCCATATGCACCCAATTATTGTTAGAACCCGTAAGTCCTTAATTGGTTCAATTTGGTAAAGTTTGGGACCAAATGTAAATTTCTTCTAAAGTGTAGTCTTTAAGATTTAAAATTATTAGTGGGGTCATGTGTGGTGGCACTTTTTGATTGGTTCAAGTGGAAACTTGATTGCCTATATATATGTATATATCTTGTGAGCAAGATATAGAGAAGTCCCATACTTAGAAAAAATAAGAGAGAGCAACCAAGGAAACATAAGCAACCCTCTCGGGTTGCTACAGTAGAAGGAAAAAAATTTATTTTTTATCTTTCGATTATTTGACTCTTCAAGCTTGGTATATTGGGTCTCCTAAGTGGCGTGGTAGAGTGAGTTGGTCAAGGAAGCACTTGGTTTGATAGATATGAAGACTTGGGTCTAGTAAGGGACTTGAAAGGTATGTCAATTTCTAGCTTTATTTATGTAAATTAAAGCTTGTGGGTGTTTAGGGGTGCGTTAAATTGAAGGTAAAACATGAAAAAAGGGTTGATTGTTAACTTGAATTGTGAATTTGGAATTTGGGGTTGAATGGGGACAAGCTTGCATATGAAGATATATTGATTTATAGTCATGTGTTTATGTTTATTTGTCATGAAAATAGTCCTTGTGGGGTGAAAGAAGTCTTGGGAAACTATGTGAATGCATACATGATGGTTAGCTTGAATTGGAGCTCCATTGGAAGTGTAGTGTTATTTTCAGCATTGGGGGTTTGCGTTGGGCGTTGGAGTTATGTATTATAGTTCTTGGAGTATATAGGAAGGCCTAAATATGGTAGATGTGTACCTATATGTATGTTGCTCTGTTTTACCAAGTTATGACACAATAGCATTTTGTAGTGTTTTTAAAGTTGTAATGGCATTGGAGAGAGATTATTATTGTTGTTGTTGTTGTTGATTGATTATTTGAGCCAAGTTGAATTCTTGGGGTGGCGTATTCTAAGGTGAGATGCTGCCAAACTTTTTATAAAATTTGGAATAAAAAGTTAGGATTTAAGACCCAATATGGTTGTTAATCGTCGGCATTATTGTAATTTGTGTAGACTTGGACATCCGAAAGTATAAATTGGATTGGTCTTACGATAGAATTAGTTGGAGAAAGAAATAGAGGTATGTAAAGATTCCTATCTCTTGGCATGAATTAGTTAAGCTTAGTCAACGT